>MU127929.1:75704-85997 GCA_014904975.1 Marasmius fiardii PR-910 | reverse complement strand
TCGGTTTGTTAGAGTCGAAGGTCCCTTTTGTTATACAATGCCGTTGTTCTAGTTGTGAGCGTCATCGGAGTATTTGTTAAGTCCTTGTGTGGCTTATTGATTGTTCAAGAGTCTTGTGTGCTCTTTTGGTGCCTACATTTGTAGTAGGAGTTGTTAGCTCGAGTTCCTTGCGTGTTCCGAGTTATTGATTGTTTTAGGGTCATCTCCAACGTTCCTATTGTTTTGTTGGTTTCGTTTGAGAGACCGTCGATTACCCACCCTTCCGTCAATTACTAGCCTTCCAGCAAGTATTCACATTGATTGGATTGCTGTTGTGTTTGCTGCTCCTAATACTTTCCCTGTGAGCGTAACCTTCGACAAGCCTCACCCCTTGCACTCTTCTTTTTCTTCTGGATCGTTTCAGAGGAGATTATTAGTGCTTCGCCAATTCAGCCTATTTTCTCATATCCGACATTCCAGTCTCATTACTGTCTCGAACTACGCAACTCACTGCAGAGCCCATCTGATCATGCCATCCCAATCCGTCAGATGTCCTCCAGCACTCACATTCTCCCCTCGAGCCGAAGCCCATTATCTCAAACTGTTAATTGCATATGGACATTGACATGCAAAAAATCCGGTGTTGGTGATGAGGTGAGCAGAACAACCCAACATCATAAGAGTTTCATGAGTGTCAAAATGGTTGAGAAAACAAATCGCTACCGTTCTGCCCCCATAGGAACTGACCGGCTTCCATCGACTATCTCCTGTGCATCTGCCTGATCTCGAAAATCTTGAATGGAGATAACGAGCAAAACCAGATAAAGGAGCGCCTATCCAAAGTTCCCAAACCTGTGTACTATCTGATGTACTCTTCACATCAGATGACAGGATCCATCCTAATACTAATGCTGTTTCATTTGACAAACATTTCGAAGATATCCATCGCCAAGGTTCAAAATGCATGAGAATAAGGGAGATTTAAATAAATTTGTATAGGGTGCATATTGGGTTTTTTCTCAAGCAATGCCTGATTTGTTGTTTTCAGTGGCTAACTGTAAGTGTAAGATTACAAGTATAGCTTTGCAGTGCCAGTGTGACATAAATAACAAGGCGGTTGGGATGGTGAATATCCAAAGCTCATTATTTACAGTAATAAATAAAAGGGATAACGGCAGGGGGAACTTCAAATCCCCAGCGTCCCGTTCTCAGCTGAGGCTCAGTTGGAATTTTGTATGCATCTCGGCTCATCTAATTTCATCTGGGAATAGAAGCTGGAAGTCACCTCAGTCTGGAACAGGATTTGATCAACTCCTTCATTTCCATGGTTCCATAAATAAGTCCAGACTCCTGAGAAGAATCATTGGTCAAAACTAAATCAAAGATGAGTGTTTGGAGCGTTGATATGACTCAGAAAATTCACATTGCAATCAGTCTATGTTCTGATTCTGAGGGTTAACTTGTGATGGTTGTCGAGTCTTCAGACGAATTGAGTAGACTAATAATAGCTCTGCATTACATATTTTAGGCCAGCGATTGATTTATTCAAGTCCATTACTTGACCCTTTGTCTTTCTCTATCTCTGACATTTCTACCAACAATTCTCCACCTCTGATAATGTCTTCTGCAAGTGAAAGTGAACTTGAAGCAGTTCTTGCACCTTACCTCAGTGTCCAGCAAATAATAGTCCTTCCAATCTCCACTCTCTCTGTTTGTGTTCTTCCCATATCAGAAAGAGAATATCACTGAATAGATTTTCACTAGGTGTTGTGGTTTTTGTATGGTGTGTATATATAGTCATATTACTCTGTGCCACTGTCAGTAACAGCTTGCATTTTAGGAATCTACTGTGTAATTTTTGGGCTGTCAGCTCATGTCCTTTTCCGCCATGGAAGTTCAGCCCATAAATTATACAAAGGATGTTCCATGGCTCTCTTTGTTCTGGCAACTATCTATACTGGTGTCTATACTTGGGGAGTAACCCGAAAAGTCTTTATTGAATTTGATGCAGCAACAACAAAGAGGTATGCTTCTGTTGTCCAGTACCTTGAGGCAGATAACTCAAAAACTGCTGGGGTGTAAGCAAACTCTATTTCATGCACTTAGTCTTATATACTAACTAGACCTCAATTTTCAGTGGAATTACAAGTATTACCTCAACTCTCATGAAGTACAGTTGAAAAATTTGTCCAAATACTCCTTGAATTGACTGCTTAATATAGTTCAGTAGCAGACATAATGCTGGTATGTTCTTGAATAAAACATTCTGGGTGTAACTAATGCTTTATCTAGATTCACCGGTGTTATATTATTTTCAACTCTAGCAAATATATTTTGTATCCACTTGCATTTGCTGCCTTCATCTTGAATGGTTTGTTGCTTTTACTATTTTGCAAGGGCTGTTTCTAATTATTGAAAAGGTCTGGACTTGGGATGTGACATTGCTGGAATCATTGGATATGGTACCTCATCCAAACATAACAGTGTAACTGTTGTAAAGAAGGCAAATGTAATTGATGATGGGGTTATGATAGGAGTAGTTGTGTTTCAGATTGTGCTGACATTAATGACTGGTGAGATCACTGCAGAGAAACTGGAACTTGCTTAACACATCTGGCAAAGGAGGACGCATTTGGTGGATTACCCATGAAGCTAAAAAGCTGGCAAGGGCGACAGCAAGGCATACAAGATATAATGACATCATAGCCATAATGTGTGTGCAAATAACTTGGCTGCATATTGAGTACTAACCAGGAATATTAGCATTGAGTCTGCAGTGTCATATGCAGGTGCAATGTTAGTAACAGTTGCATATGAAGATTCCATAGTGAATCCCAACTCCACTGGTCTTGCTCCTGTTGATATTGGAGTTATCCCAATCCTGATGTCTGTAAGTTTCCACCTGCCCCTGACAACTTAATATATAGATTCTAAACCTATTCTTCTAGGTCTTGGCTCCAACAATGGTAATTGCACGAGTAGCATATGGCAAATCTGTGGATAGTGTTCAGCAGACACTATCTACTTTCCATATTGCTGATCCCCAAGATAGCCAGGAAAGATCAGCTATGGAAAGGCAGGTGACAGTTGATATTCAGTTACAAACACAGCATGCTACTGAGGACACACCAGGGGGGAAACATTTGTCACCTAATCCAATAGCAGCTGAGAGGCAAACCCTGGCTGAAAAACAGGATGTGATAGTTTAAATGTCTCCCTTCTATACCCCTACTCTTTCCACCGGATTGCTATTTATTTATACACTTGGCTATTGATGTCTGCCTATCTACAAAAACCTAGATATTGTCACTAGATACAAGTTGTTTCCTCACGAAAGCCCCTTTTACTATTGAATGTCCCCTTCTATATTTAACATCTCTGTCTCCTACTCTTCAAACCACAGTCTTTTCGCCTTCAGAATGCTGCTATTCTTCATTTCATCTGCATCATTTTTCCGAACTAATATGTACTGTTTGTTTTGTTTCTTAGCCTTCCCTCAGCTTGAAAAATATGTCAATGTACTCAAAGTAAAACACCTCTAGTAGTCCACAGGACTCCAACCTCCCATTAAAGTAGAGAGAATCAACCCTAAAACTCCAGGCATCCGTCTACACACAAGTAAGAAGGAATCCTTACCAAACATTGGAGTAGGGGATACAGGATAGTAAGGTTCACCAAGGACCATTTCTGGACTTAAAAGCACTACCTTCTGGTCCTAACTCATCTCAAACTCTATTGTAGCTGTGGCTCCCAATCATAGCACCATCAGGGTTTTGCTTGCCACACCACCTGTGGCCAATCCATGCCCAAACACATGTAAATCCCCCATTTATAACAATTGACCAACACCTACTGTTTCTTCAATAGTGAATCAACCCTGTCTGCTAGCAATAATAGTGGTTGTAACACACCTCTAGAGGTACCCACAGCCCCACCCCCTCCCCAATCTTGTTAATACCAACCTAGCTTCACACTCACCAATGCTGTCCATTTATGCCCAGGCCTACGTGATTTACACGAAATCATTCACTGGAACATCACCACATCTAAAACATCCCAGACCATCAACCTTACTGTCACCCATACCCAGAACTCTTAATCCATTCATGGGATCAGACATGGGGAACTGAATAAAAACATGACCCTGAAGAATTTTGTCCACAACATTGATCACTTTCTGATGTTTTTTGGTAATGTTACAGAGAGTAATATGTCTCAATGACCCAGTTATCTTTGTGGTAAATGGACTGGTTCATGATGTCAGGGAGAAGGGTGTAAAGGAGTGCAGAAACCTCAAGGCACATCTTAACACTCAGCCTGAGGATGTTTCTGTGGTGAAGCGCCGGTAGCAAACACACAGAGACTGGAGCTGAGGCTCGACAGTCACCAACTAGTCCCAATGACAAAGATGATCAATACAACCTGGTATCCTACAGAGTACAAATACGCACCTAGTCCCAATGACAAAGAGGTCAAGATGGGGGACTAGGTGACAAGTCGTCCTATATATACTATCTGGCATGTGACCTATGATGTCGTGACCTGGTATCATGTGGAAACGGATAGAACATAGCAGAAGGTGACAGAAAGCAGTGGAATGAAAATAGACTCAAGAGATGAAACAAGGATAGTATCATGTATCGTGGAGAAAGGAAAAGAGACCATAGGAAAATAAGAGTAGTACACACTTTGTGACATTACCCCCCTTCTAAGACCATCGTCCTCGATGGTTATCACTTTGCCTTTTTCCTTTTCTTCTTTGGCGTCGGTATATCTGACTCCCCCACAGCATCCAGATGCTCTGCATGGAACTCCTCCACTAGTTCCTGAGCGTTCTTCACATTTTCTGCTGGTTCCCAGGAGATGTGTCCTTCATCCCAGCCTTCCCACTTTACCTCATACTGTAACTTTCCGCGATGAATTCTACTATTGAGAATTTTCTCCATGTCATACTCCCCTAGTGCTCCGTCCTCCTCTAGTTCTATTGGTCCAGGTTGTGACGGTCATTCTCCATTAATCTCGTTGCCTCGCCAAGGGGACAGCTTGTCAACATGAAAGACTGGATGGATTCAATGTCGTCCCCAAGGGAGCTTCAAGCGGTAGTCTAGCTCTCCTACGCGTTCCAGTACTTCAAACGGTCCTAGCTGTCGATCTGAAAGCTTGTGACTTGGTGTCTTCAGGTCAATGTCCTTGGCATCCAACCATATGTATTCTCCAACCTTGAACACATGAGCCCCCTTCTTCCCCCTCTCATACGCTGCCTTCTGCTCCTTCTTCACTGCCTCCAATGCTGCTCTAGTGTCCTTTTGCAGCTCCTTCAGCATCTCAATTCGTTCATCTACATCCTGACGTTCTGTATATTGTCCCACTGGAATGTTAAAGAGAGGTTGGTATCCATATACTGCCTCGAATGGAGAGAGATCATGTGCAGAGTGTGTCTTGGAGTTGATAACAAACTCTGCCATTGGCAGGTGTTTTGCCCAGTCTGTCTGCCTCCTCCCCACATACAGTCGAAGGTACTTTTCCACTTCTTGGTTGGCCTGCTCTGTCTGTCCATTTGCTTGTGGGTGGTATCCAGATGTTAAGTTGCTCTGGATACCCAGTCGCTTGAGGAGCTTTCTCATGACTATTGCTGCAAACTGGGGACCTCGATCGGATACAAAGCATAGTGGTAGTCCATGAAGTTGGAAGATCTCTCGGTAATAGAGGTCTGCTACCTCTTCTGCAGTGATGCTGGTCATGCAGGGAAGGGCGTGAATTTGCTTGCTGAACAAGTCTGTACAAACCAAGATGGCATCGTATCCGTCTGACTTTGACAACTGGGTGATCAGATCTACCCCTACCTCCTCCCAAATCCCCATTGGTATGTCCAGTGGATGAGTTACCACCCGTGGATGTCGCTGTAGCTTCTTTCGTGCACAGGTGTCACACCCCTCCACATACTTCTCAGTGAATGACCATATTGTTGGCCACCAGAAGTAAGATGTAACCAAGTCATAAGTCACGTGGAGTCCTGGGTGCCCTGCTGATGGGGAATCGTGGCACTGCTGAAGCACGTCTCGTCGCAACTCCTTGTCTGGGGGTATGTAGACTTTGCCATGATGGTAGACCAACTCGTTATCCTCCTCCCATTCAGGTAATCCATTTGCTAGTCTCTTCAAACCTCCCTCCTTCAGCTTCTTCAGCCCTTCTAGTACTTCCGCTTCTTTCTCTGATGCTTGACGAATCTGTTCCTCCAGTGGGTTGACCAGGGTGAATGCAGCTATTTTATGAAACCAGTCTGGTGAAAGTACAACCTGTTGTTGGTTGTCCTCATGATCTTGGACGCGGTGATGTGGCATCTGTGATAGTGCGTCGGCCTGAGTGTTACTTTTCCCTGCGCAATGAATCAGCCGGAAGTTGAACCTGGATAGGTAGAGGGACCAGCGAGCTTGGCATCGTGTGAGGTCCTGTGCAGTTTGCCAGTATTCCAAGTTGCTATGATCAGAGACGATTTCAAACTCTTCATGGAGGCCCTCTAGGAAGTAGCGCCAGTCCTTCAGGGCCTCTATGATTGCCAACATTTCCCTGTCATAGATCTGGTAATTCCTCTCTGCTGGTTGCATCGAAGCTGAGCGATATGCCACCGGGTGCCATGTACCATCCTCCTGCTGTTGCATAAGGGCTCCCCCTGTAGCATAACCAGAAGCATCCACTTCTATCCGAGTCGGTTTATCTGGGTCCCACAGGGCAAGAATAGGCACTGAGATGAATGCTGTCCGTAGTTGTTCAAATGCTGCCTGTTGCTGAGTTCCCCACTCGAACTGGACATCCTTGCATGTTAAGTCGTTGAGCGGGCATGCAATCCTCGAGAAATCCCGGATAAAGTGTCTGTAGAAGTTGGCGAATCCTAAAAATCCACGAACATCGCATACTGATTTTGGTGTTGCCCAATCTTGTACCACAGCTACCTTCACTGGGTCCATACGTACTCTCCCCTCGCTTATCAACAAACCCAGATATTCCACCTCTGTCTTCTCAAACTCACACTTCTCGGGTCGAAGATACAGGTCGTCCTGCTGTAGCTGTTTGAGAACTTCTTTAACCACGTGACGGTGCTCCGATAAGTCTGAACTAAAGATCAAGATGTCGTTCAGGTACACCGCTACCTTCCCTGCTGCAATAAGATCAGCAAAAATGAGGTTCATCAGGGATTGGAATGTAGCTGGGGAGTTGGTAAGACCAAAGAACATGACCGTTGGCTCAAACAGCCCTCAATTTGTTGCGAACCCTGCCTTCCATTCATCTCCCTCCTTAATCCATACGTTGTTGTAACCCCACCTTACGTCGAACTTGGTGAAGTATTTTGCGTTGCGGAGTCAATTGATGATGTCTGATACTAGTGGGAGTGGTGTCCGGTTTTTGACTGTAAACTCGTTGAGCCACCGATAATCCTGCACGAACTGTAGCTTCCCATCTTTCTTCTTTACGAAGAACACCAGGGATGCCATGGGTGATTTGGAAGGTCGGATGTACCCTTTCCATAGGTTCTCCTCGATGAATCGGTCAAGTTCTTCCTGTTCTACCGGGGACATAGGGTAAATTTTCATACGAAGCGATTCTGGAGCCCCAGGAGTGAACTCGATAGCATGGTCCCATGGCTTGTGTGCCGGCAACCATTCTGATTCCCATTCCGAAAAGACCTTGCTGTACTCCCGATAATACTGGGAGACCATCTCCTCAAACGTCTTCTTCGGCTTGAGTTTCTGTGCCGCTTCTGCAAGTTGTTGGGAGTAGGTGTATCCTGCCGCAATCCAGACTTGTTCCTTAACATCCTTAATAATCCCCTGCCTCAGCCAGTTCTGACGAAGTGCTCGGTTGGCCTTGAGAACGCAGAGTTGTGGTTGTTTCTCCTCTTCTTCCAGTACTGTCTCCTCCTCCCCCTTCAATCCATCTTCCTGGTGCCAAGTTTCCTTCACTGCGTCATCTCGAGTGTCCTCTAGTACCTCATCACCAAGAGTCGTCCCACCAATTGCTTCCCCTTCCCTATCTGGTACGTTCTCCACCATTACTTTGTGGGTCCTAATTGACAGCAACCCTCTCGACCAGTCTACGTCTGGGTTCAACTGCCTCAGCCAGGGTAACCCTAATATTACGTCCTCTTCGCCTAGATCCGTAATCAGAAAATCCACCCAGTGTTTGTGTCCATCCACCGTTATTGCCAGCTGTGCGAACTCCTGTATACTGCCAGCCTGGTTAAGGGTACCATTAATGTTGAACACCTGTATCGGCTTCTTCAACCAAAGCTTCCGTAAGTTTTTCTCTTCTGCAAATCTCCTACTCAAAAATAGGCCTGTTGCTCCACTATCCACCATGGCTGCTGTCGTTGTTTGTAGTCTTCCATTCTCAATCTTCATGCGTACTCGGAAATGTGATGATAGTGGTGTACATTCACGAGTCGTGTTTATGGTACATGAAGAGATAAGGTCATAGTTGGAAGAAGGGCATACTACAATCGAACTTCGGGATGCTCTCGTTGCGGCTGAGACGGGCATCCTTCCTAAAAACCCTGCAGCTTGTTAACGACGGAGCTGAGTCCAGCCAGAAGGCTATTGAGCTGAGTGATCTGGGCAGTGAGCTGTCCCTGACTGTCTAGAGTTACAGTCGAGCTGCTGGGCACTGGGGATGAGGTGGACGCGACAGTGGTTATAGGGTCATTCAGAGAACGGTGACTCCCCCCTTCCTCATTGAAGAGCGAGAAGTTCTCCTCCATATTAGTTGCTGCAATCCATTGGCAACCTCTTCCAGCTAATTCTCCTCCCCTCTCCTTTCCCATGAACTTGTCCTGGCATACCTGCTCCGAGTGACCCACCCTCTTACAGTAGTTGCATGTTGCACCTTGTGCCCAGTTGCAGTCCCTCTTGAGGTGCAAGCCACCACAACCGAAACACCTGTTCCTCATCCATCTCACAAACTCCTCCCTTGTGCCTGTCCTCCGGGTCGAAGTTGAGGTGGCGTCGACATCCATAGCATTCAGATCCCTTCCTCCTCCACTGCCAGACTGTGCTCGGGTGCCTCCTCTTCTGATATTCAGGGCCAGGTTGTTGATACTAATGTCCAACTTGTTCACCCTTGCGATGAGTTCGCTGAGGTCCCTTGGCTCAGTCATGGCAACTGCTGCCACCAATCCTACCAACTTCTGCATCTCTAATGTAAGCCCTTCTATGAAGTATTGATGCTGATCATAGTCTGAGAGTTTGGTAAGGCTAGCCAGCTCCATGAACGCCTGTGCATAGTCAGAGATGGACTCATTCCGTCCTTGCCTCAAGACTCTGAGATCAGCCAGCGCCTGCTTTTCCTCATCGATGGAAGAGAAATGAGCCCTAAAGGCAGTAGTGAAGTCGGCCCATCTGCCGTTGAAGATTGGATCAGTGTTGGCAGGGTCGGAAATTGATTTGCCCAATCACCAGCCTTGGAGATCATCAGGTTCAGAGCTGCATGAATCTTCTTTGGATCATTGTTGACCAGGCCAGACTGTTCCTTTGCCCAGTTGTCGAATTGGTTGAGCCATCGCCTGGCATTATGCCCCTTCTCTCCCTTGAACACCTGCGGTTTACTGATGACGTCCTTGGAGCGAGTTGCCTGGGTTTGTAGGGTGTTGGTTACAGTGGCTAGGCCTTCCAAGAGATGAGCGAATTGTTCGTTGTTCATAATTGTAGGTGGAGCGGGTGGTATTCTGGGGATAACAATGGGGTTTGGTGTGGGGGAGATGGTTCTGGGACTGGTAACAGGGATAAACAGGGATATGGAAGGTCCACAAGGTGTGGGTAGTAATGCGGGTGCAGGGGAAGCTACGGGTGAAATATGTGATGTGGGTCTAGAGTGTCGACCTACACAGGACCTGGGCCTAGAGTGTCCAGGGGTTCTGGATAGACCAGGGGTAGCTGGAAGAACTGGAAGCAGGGTCGGTGGTAGCGGTGGGAGTACTGGGATAAAATGGCCAAATTCGAGGATACTACCGTCATTGTCGTATAAGTTTTGCAGTTTGGGAATAGAGTTTGCGAGTGCGTTTGGGCACGGGTTTTGGTCACAGCTGTCCCACTCTCCGTTGGTGGCTAGGTATACGTGCTCGTTATCAGAGACGTCGTATGCATGTGGTAATGTGGAGCAGTCGACTTTCTCCTCTTCAGATTCGGGTCTTGATGCACTGAATGTCAGAGACGTGGTGTGTCAGTACGGTCTGCAGGGACAGCCTTATCAGAAGGGTGCCCATGCAGTAGAGGATCTTGACCTAATGTGGTGAAGCGCCGGTAGCAAACACACAGAGACTGGAGC
>MU127929.1:43401-75474 GCA_014904975.1 Marasmius fiardii PR-910 | reverse complement strand
GGAAAGCAGTGGAATGAAAATAGACTCAAGAGATGAAACAAGGATAGTATCATGTATTGTGGAGAAAGGAAAAGAGACCATAGGAAAATAAGAGTAGTACACACTTTGTGACAGTTTCTGGCTGAGGCATGCTTTTGACTTTGGACAGGTACTTGATTAATTGATCAGGGAATGTAAATTTATGTGGATACCTCCAAAGAACTGCTGCTAACCACTCGGAGTATGGCATACAGAGAATGAACACACCTGGGATTGGGCTATGTTTCATGATCACTCACTAATTTGCAGAGGAACATTGCAAACAATAGCCATGAATCAACAGTCAGCCAAAGGAGGGCCAATAGAACATACACCCTTAAATTTAATTTAGCTCAATTTTGGATCTTTTGTTTGTTATCCTAGACATTTCCGTCTACTCATAGAAATATGATTATGCCCCTGGGTCCAGTCAGGTTGAATAAGTCATAGACAGCAGTGTTTTGAGAAAGCCATTGAAGGGTGAGAAAACCTGCTCAAAAACTAACAAATACCACAACACACTAATTCAAGTGTCTGCAGAAACTGCCACCAACTAATGTAATTGCACTCCATTACACCCAAACCAAACACCAACCCCTCAAGTATGTGTGTATTCTTGTAGTGTTCAAGCACAAGACTCTCAAGTCTCTTATCAATCATTGTGTCCGGGGTGCAACAGGTCAGAACTGCCTCTATTACTCAACAACCCAATCTACAGTTAAGTCCTGCAGAGTATTCAACTTAGAAACCTCTCAACACTCAAGTTGAACTTGAGTAAATCTGGCAAGTGCACAAATGCAGCCTAACTCCAAATTACTCAAACTCAAACAATTCAGTTGAGTCACAAATGCACAAATAGAGTGTAACCCAAAACCAAAATATATTCCCAACTCAACAAAACCCAATATATATAGTTTTAAGAGAGATATCTCACTCTGAGGTGGAGTTTAACTTGGGCATAAAAATGAGAGTCACCATGGAGTGTAAACCCTGGGATTGAAGCTGAAAGCCTCTGGCCAACAGGCTGGGGTCCTCACACTGTGAGCTTTCGACTACAAACTCTACCTACTTATATACTGAAGGCACAATTTGACTTTGTCATCCCCTATTAGTCTCTGTGGAATTCTTATTCTGGAGACTTTCTGTGAATCTGACCTGATTAGGTCCAGATCCTATCCCACTTCTCTACTCTCCTGGATTTCTTGCCCGTTCTGGTAGATGCTGGGCTCAGGGTTTCCTGTGTTGTTAACTTCCACAAAAGACTAGATCATGCTTGACCCTGGCCCTTATCACCTATCTTTCCTAACCCTCAAACCCAGCTCTCTGATTGGTCTCAACTCCAGCCCTGTTTGTCCTCATGCCTAACAATCAGTTTATCCTTGTTCCAGCCTAGCCTTGGCCAACAAAACCCTACATCCTGAGTGTGATTAATCACTTCTCAACTTGGAGGTCCATCTTCAATGTTCTGTGGAAGGTATGATGACCACTTGTTGACTAATCCATTCCCCTGCATGGACATCACTCCCGCCTATCTTCAACCAGCCACTGAGTGAAGGGCTCTGATATCCAGTCTATCATAAACATCTCAGTGTTCCAACCAAGTGAGTGAATTCCACAGAAGGTTCTACACCATTGACCCATCTGGGGTAAGTCTATTAATCCCAAGCATTTCACCAAGTTTCTGTGCAAGCTATGTCTGCTCCAATCTGAAGTATCAACACATTTGCCTAGGCCACTAACTTGAATCCTGGCTAGTTTACTAACAGACATTATGAATGCCCCGATGAAGCACTTTGTTGAACTACAGTATGAATACTGTCCACACAAAATTCAAATTTTGCTATGCGTGTCCCTGTGCATCATCACTCAATGCTTGTAGGTGACATTTCATTGATCCATCAGTTGTGGGTTTCAAAAAACACATATTGGCCAAAATTGACCTGTTCACTAATATATACAACCTCCTATAATATGCCCAGCTGGCTTTACTAACACAGATGTAGACAACACCTCATCAGTCAGTTTTTATGGGAAGCCACATTTGTGTTGAGATTACATGATCATAACAATCTTCCAACCTCTTGTACAGATTACCAGGTTATCATCCAAATGTAAAGTGAGTCAAGTGCAGCGCCAGAGAATAGGCTGGACTCCGTCTAATTGGTTTCTGACCCTTCATCCCATAAAGGGCTGCAAGGAATGCATGTGACACCTGACAGAGAGCTAGCATGTACAAAGTCCAAAAAAGACAATATGAGACAATAAACACCCACTAATAGCTACCGCGCGAACCGAAGACTGTCTATATTCTACAGTGGGCAACAGGTCGGAGGTGGCGGCAATTTTTGATCATCGACAGATCTGTCGTAAGGGTTAAAAGCAAATTCGATTGGAGGCGGGCATATCTATCTATACGTAAGTTCAAGTATCCGCTAAGACCAGCACGATCTGCCTTGGCCCTAATTTAGTCACTGTTAACGGGAAAGGGAGCAGGTGGAGAGGGAGGGAAATGATGCCTACAGGGGATGTGGAGGCTCAAAACGGTTGTCAGGACTGGTGCGTCTCCTGTTTCGAGAGGACCTTGTTGCTTCCTTGAGCCTATGTATTTCCTTCAACCTTTGGGTCCCCACATATGGAAAACGAGTTTGTTCAGGGAGGATACGAGCAAGGGAGAAAAAGACGTCACTCTGGCCCCGGCATGGACAGTGATCTTGACGGTATATACCACCAGGACAATACGTCCGTTCCCAATTCATAGTAGTCCAATCAGGTCACCTGAAGATGCGATAGGAGAGATCGTGAAAGAGAACTACCTCAAGGCTATTCCAATAGCAGGAGTAGAGGCGTTCCTATCCCCCATAGCTTTCTTAGATTTCTGTAACGGGGACACCCAAAAGTCAATAGCGACGCAAACTTCACAAACGACATTAGGCCCTTCAAGACTTCAGGGTCAAGGTGGGGATTCACTTCGTTCTTCTCCGTTTCTTGGTACTGCGTTAAACTGCGAAATAAAAAAGGGGTACCCTCTTTTGCGCTCAGCGCTGACACTCAAAAACCAGGCAGATGAAATCATAGACTCGGAATCAGATCATACTGACGCGCCTTGAAGCTTTGAAGTTCATGGGCTATTTGGTAAGAAGTTTCACCCGTGGTTATTCGGGGTCGTTTTGGTCCACAGATAGCACTTCCCATCTGTATGCGACACCCGCACCCCGAGCGCAACACTCTTGGACCCCGACGCCCGTCGGTAACCGTACGTAAAATCCCGACGCAGTTCATTTCGAATCAGACATTAAATATCTAATGAAAACGTTAGGCGGTGAACACCAGGAATGGACCAGGATTGTGGGTCGCTCTGGATCACTCGGTCCGTAGATATAACCAGTAATTCATCACTCTACTATGCCTGGAGCCCAACATAAAAGGCATCTGGACCGTCCAAAAATCAGAATAAAACCGTGAACACGCCCTATCAAAGATAAGTGATTCGACGGAATGATTAACATAGAGGATCATGATGCATTTGCCGGAAGTGTTCCTCACCTCGGACTGCAATAGACGCCGCCTCTACTCGGCCGGATTTTTTAGTACCTTCTTGAACACTACAAGAACGAGTGTACAGTGCACACAGTGAGCGTAATTAGGCGTTGAGATGTGAAGAAAGGTTTCGCGTAAGCCGGGCAAGAATCAAGTGAGAGCATGAGAGAAGTTGACCTTTAGCCTTTGAGACGTTGGGCTGGCAACCGGATTTCAGATGCCGACGATCTCCGAAAAGGGCTATCAGTCCCGCCTGGACAATAAAAATGAAGATTTGCCAAATGACTATGCACATATTCGAATGACAGCGGTCAAGGCTCTAGCAACCCTATCAAAACGCTATTCTTTGATCACGGCCGAGGAGAAATTCAGCGGAAGTCTTGGCATTGATGCCGCCTGCCGCCTTCAGGAGCAACTCGACGGAGGATGATTTTATTTTTATTACAGACGGAAAATGTTTGAGGAATAAGTGAGTACCAGGAGTCAGGCACACGAATAGACTTGTGGTCAAATCTCCTGGAATTTCCGCCACCGACTATCGATTTAATGCCTTGTTCCCGATGCCCTGTACATCTGTATACTCTCAGACGTACAGAATCGGGTATAGCCCATGCGTTTCAGCCACTGTCCGGATGTATAACAGATTCATTTCGTCTGCGCACTTTGAGCTCCGACTTGCTAACGCTTGCCTTGCGAAAAGATGGGAACCCCGAGTTCAGGGCATTCATCCTGATCGAGCCACCAGTAGTGATGGGAAACACGAGGGCCGACCGGTGGGTAGGCAAGTACAACAGCCCGAGCTACCATATCCTATCCTTCTCAAACCTCCTCGGCCGTTGTTTTTTGGCTTCACACCTCTCCCAAGTGCGATGTTTGCAGAAATTCAACAGATGACCTACTGGATTCTAGTTCTAGACTGACCTCGCGAATTTAAATATGAGGTCTGTAAATACCCAGATATCTCAGAACCCAGAAGAACTTTCCCCCGTCAACTATTCAGCATCCACTGCCGTCATCTTTTCGACCATGAAATTTTTCTCCCTCTCCGCCTTCGCCCTCGCCTTCGGCAGCGCTACAGTCCTCGCCTCCCCTACCCCACTCGAACGTCGGGACTCTTCAGTCGTCGTTCGCCGTGAATTACCAGAAGGTTATGAAGGCAAATTCGTCGTCGACATCTTGATGAACCCAACTCCCGGCAGAGCTGATGAGCTCAAGCAACTATTGCTTGAATGCGCAAAGGTTGCCAGAGATCCGTGCAAAGAGCCTGGAACTTTGACGTGAGAATTCTTTTTTTACTCCTCCTTTTCGTTTCCGGCTTGGGATTTTTTTTAGAACTGATGATAATTGTATAAATGAACAGCTACCGATTGACCAATGGCTTCGGGAACCAAAGTGAAATTTTCTTCCTCTACGAAGAGTATGTCCAACATCATTTTTTAAGGGTAAAAATACTTACTCGTTCTTACCGGCGAATCTAGATACGAGTCACCCGCTGCTTTGAAGTATCACCAGTCCAGCCAGGTAATTATTTCACTCTTCCGTTTCGGATCGCTTTGTTGATATCTTGGATTTATAGGCATTTAAGACCCTCTTCGACTCTGGAACTCTCGGTCCACGTGTTGAGACCTGGCTCACCGAGTGGGAGTACCTCTAATATTAGACAATAGAGGACTCGTATGTTGCAATATCCCTTTCTTCCTCGTTTCCTTTTTTCTGATTATGGATATTCTACTTGTTCAGGCTCGCCTCTCGAACCTTTTCTAGAGTCCTTCAATGTACATTCTTCATATCTACGTCTAGACGTGTAGCAGTAAACTTGGGTTTTATAGACTTGTTACAATTTATTTTAATAATATCTGTTTGAATGGACATGCTTGAGTAACGTCTCCTATGTATTCATGCCAGACGAATAAAGTACAACAACGTTTCAAACGCTAGAGTGTCAAGCAAGATCAATCAATAATATACATAGGCACCAACACAGCGCCCGTAAAGGGTCATCCGAAATCCCCTATTCCGGTAACTTATAGGCCCAGCGGGCTATTAAGTAGATAATCTTTAGTGTATCATAATTGAGGCCCGAGGCACAGCGAGACTTTCAACTCCACGGCTACCGCCGTGTTACAGCGCCCTGTAATCGAAGTTTGGTTAGACGGATACATGTCCCACGTTCAGGATAGCTGTAAGTATTCCTCAGGTTTTTTTCAAATTGCCTTTCGTTTACGAGCTCCAACCCTGAATCACTCATTTCTGCGAGACGATCATGCAAGAGTATTCTTGAGAAGTGGTACTAGTAGTAATTCGGAACACTTAGTACAACGTCGACGACAACAAAGGACCTCGAGATTTAGTCCTAGAAAGACTCTATTGCGAAACTTATCTCAATGCCTGATGTACAAGGCGGCGGAAGGCAAGAAACGCCACGCTGTGTTTCGTGGGAGGAGATTAGCTGCTATGTATGTATTGGAAAGGTAGGTCGACTCTCCTATAACGTATGTCCCTGGTAACCCATACTCTCCCGTAAGACATAAACTTTTGGCCAAACGAAGTCGGTTTGCGGGCGATAACCCATAACTATCCCATATCCCATAACCCACACATTCTTTTCGGAAATCAACCCCCAATAACACGTACTTGTCGCTAAACTTAGCGATGGCATGACTGACGTCGCCGTTACAGTCAACTTTGAATTCAAAAATAACCCCACTGCGTTAGTAAAATGCTATTTACATAGCAAAGTTATGTGACCCGGACCCCGCCGAGTAGCGTGGAAGCCCTCCGGGGTCGTGAAAAAATCACAATTTCCCCTCATGCCTCCGAAAGTAAACCCGCTCGGTGTCTTGAAGAAAGGCTTTAAAGCCTTAAAAGACTCGATTTCTGTACGGCAAACAACATTACAAGCCCGTATTGCAAATAAGGAGCCCTTGTCAGAGGCTGACGAGCACTGGATGGATAATGGCGGAAACATTGTGGATGAGCAGCGCGTTATTGATATTCTTGATGATGCTTCTGATTACGAGCGTGCCAAGAATAGCCTGAATGCTGAACAAAAAGAGTTGGTGGAGAAACTCATGAAACTTGGCGGCGTTGAAGAGGCAGAGGACGGCGGAGACGGTACTGGCAAAGAAGAGAGCAGTGGTGGGAATAAACACAAAAGGAAACGAAGGCATTTTGATGCGGTTATGGCAGCTCGGAAGGGAGATGACATAGACATAGAGGAGCCTGATGTTCGAGCGCAACCTGTTCCAACCCGCCAGGAAGCATTGCAGGCTGTAGATGTGCTTCAAAGGTTCCTGGTAATCCGGGGTGATGATTTCTCGAGGCAATTTGAGGCTCTTCTTTCGTCTTTCGGTCCCAACACATACTTGGAAGCTATTCAATCCACGACCCCCACAGAAATCACTGATTATTTCGCGAAAAAATAGATTATTCAGGTGCTATATACCCGTAAAAACTCTAAAAATTAGAATAAATGTGATTTGGGTCCATGAAAATGGCCCTATAAATGAACCTTCCTGAAATGAATACTCCCCCAAAAGCCATACTTTTTCACCTTCACCAAAAGGTATACGTTATAGGAGAGTCATCTGTAATTCCAAGTCTTATCGAATACATCTGTGGTCAGGTACTTTGAGGCACCAGTTGCAATTTATCTGACCGGGAGAACAGTCCAGATTTCAGCCATGATTGGGGCACGTTTCAAACCTTTGTTGGCTTTAGAGTACACAGGAAGGCCCGGCTCGAGAAGTACGCATAACATCGGATTCTCCGCCAGAAGATGTCCTGATAATGGCCGCGAAAAAAATACGCATTGACTGGAATTTGTTAAGTATGAGTCCCACCTTGGCCGTTAAGTAGCGGAGGGGAGACCTACTTGAAACGGCAGTACAAGTTGACCACCGGACTATTACTTCACATTTAATTTGCGAGTGTTGTGCGAGTTTGAGTATTACAGCGAGCTACTGAGGATTTAAATCCAGCACGAAGAGCTGTGCGAGAACTGATACTGGCAAAGATTGATGAAGGAAGATTAGATAGTAGATTAGATTGTGGTAGCCGTTCCCGTGATCGCTTCTCACGGTAAGACACAGAATCGGACCCGGGTCTTGAAGCTTTTAGCGCTTGAGCTTGAACTTCCGCACAATCATCGATGAACGACTTTCTCGAAAGGCTTCCAATCCGGTCCTAATGTGCGTATTATCTGTCCCCAATAATCCGCACTTGAATTCTTTTTCTTTTTCTTTGTAACGTAGTGTCTTGCCCTTATTCAATACGCTTGACGAAATTCAATTCTCGGGAAGATAATGTGTGCATCAAAATGAAAGGAAAGCCGCTGTACGTCCTCCCTTGTCATCTATTGACAAAACCTTTTGACAGCTCCTGCTGCAGACCCATAGCTGTGCTCCCGATGCCGACCTCAAAGAAGGGGGGCCTCGCTTCTTAAGCTCAATCCCGGTCGAGAACGATGGGAAAGGATTGAGGTTATCGAATGAGCGCGAGCGACGCTGGCAGTATGCGTGCTCATTCGATACCCTAACTCTTCAAGGCCATACCTCCCATCTCCCGAGAACCCCCCAGAGTCCGTCTGACCAACAAGTATTGCTTCGCTGATTCCCACCGGGATCGCAGCTGGCCTTTGAGTCACTCTAATCATGCCGTGTTCGTTCAGTGGATTCCCCGAAACAGTCGCGATTTACAATCGCGCTTAACCTCCTGTCGTGGAAAAAGCGACTGTACCGGGAATTAATTCAATATTTAACGTCCAGTGACTTGACACTCAAATTAGGACGCCCTCTAAAACTCCCTGAACTAGCCTTCTCGTTCTCTACTCACCAACATGATCACGCTTTACGATATGGGACCTTCATCCTTCCCCGACTCTTGGGGTGGCTCGCCTCATGTGCGGAAAGTCATGTAAGTTGCGCTTCGAGCGCTTATCTCCCCACTTTTTTTGAAATCGTGAACTCTGACATCAAACCAAACAGTTATACCCTCAACTATAAAGCGCTCCCCTTCAAGGTCGTCACCTTACACTTCGACACTGTAGAAGCCACAGCGAAATCTCTCAATGCCCCACCAACGACTACCAAGCCTGACGGATCGCCGAAATATACCATTCCGTTCATTCACGATTCCAACACGGAAAAATCTGTCTCTGATTCTTTTCTTATCGCGCAATACCTCGATCAAACGTATCCTGAAACGCCTACAGTCGTCCCTCCAGGCACAGGCACTCTCCAACTCGTGTTCATCGACGTGGTACAACACAAGACGGTATCTTTAATGCCTGTTATGATGCCTAAATACGAGGAATGGTGTTCGGAGGAGTTGATTGCGTCCCGGGCCAAGGCGTATCCAGGCGTCGTTAAGGCGCACGCATTAGAGCTTAGTGATGAACAAAAGAGGGAGGTGTGGGAAGGTGCGAAGAAGGCTTTCGATGGGTTGAAACAAGCTTATGGGCCTTCCGAATTTGTAATGGGTGGAGACAAGCCAATTTTTGCTGATTTTGCTTTAGCATCGTTGTTGTCGGTGATCAAACTTATGTTTGGAGAAGAAAGCGAGGAATGGAAAGGGGTGACGGGATGGAATGAAGGTAGAATTGGGAGGTTGATTGAGAAGGTTTTGGAGTATCCAAGAGTGGAAGTTTAATTCCAGGTATACTACTAGTCGTCGGAACTGTATCTAATGTTAACTTATCGGCTGTTTGAGATGTCGACGTTCCAAGTCTTGCACTGGAGTTTGCCAAGAGTCTTGAATGCAGTTGAACGTGTCTGAGGATCCGAAGGTCAGAATTTAAGCAGGCAAAAAAATATCTAGAAGCCTTGTAGGTAATCCTCACGCCGTCAAAACAGTCGACGAGATTCAGACTCAGAAGCCTAGTCGACTCCGGATGCAGCCACTGCCAACTTGCATGTCGGAAAAACCATCTCTCATAGTATCACGGTGGCATCTTCAAAGTGAAAACGCTGACCAATATAAAAAGTGGTTGTTACAAGTCAGATATACGCAAGACCACGGACGACGTCCTTGATCCACGAGAGGGTCATCGTAGTAATACATCTTCCGAACCGTTCATCTAGGATCAGAGGGAAACACTATACGGGCTTACACGCTCGTCAGACGCGCAAAGAAACACCTTGTTCCTATAATCCAAGAACGGTTCGCCAAGGAACCAGAAATACAGGACTACGCGTACGGCTTGGCTGAAAAGCCGGTAAGGGTCTACTTATTGCTCCTATTATTCGGTTCGTGGCGGCATGATGTACTCGACCATCGGTTCGTTTTTGCGCTGATGTGTTTTTAGAAATAATTTCCTGACATTGCTAGAGGATACGCCGGAAGTTGCTGACGTCTATTTAGGACGGGGGTCATGAAACAGCGACTTTCCTACGTCTCGAGAGGGAGTCTGTGATTGGAGAGCACCGATGGACAAGAGGGGCTCTGACATGAATCCGGAAGTTCGACATCGTCATAAAGGAAGTTCAAAGGATTAGCCCTGGTTTTTGTTACAAGTCCCTTAGCGCTTGTGCTTTATTTAATGTTTGAATGATTGTTTCTGTCAAGCGTAAAGCCGTGAAAGCGGGATACTTGTTCTGGCTCTTCAGCTTCAAGTGATGAAACGAGTAGTGCTAGTGATCGATAATTAGTAAAGGTTATCCGTCGATCTCCAACGGGCAGTGTACCTTACCCCTTCCTTGATGCTCACGTTCAACGGCTGCGGATTTTCCTGAACGGGCTCAATCAGTCACGGCAGGCTGTGAATACTATTTGGAACTGAAATAGCGGCCGAGAAATATAATGCCTTGCCTTGCCCAGCATAAAAACAACTCAAATTCTGCCGGAAAATAGATCACAAGCTAGTAAGATATTTGGGCAGTTTTCTGCTATTAAAAGTATTAAATACTCAGCTGTAGAACACACTACACATATTCAAGATTTCAAATATCCATAGGAAACATTCAAGAAATACTCCAGCATCCTAAACATGGTACATGTTTGGACAGTTATCCATTTTGGATATTTATGATCCCGGTTCAAAATATCCTAAATTTTTGTTGCTTTAAGTGTTACCTGTTGTAGTTGTACTCAAACAGGCCTTACTGAGATAGATGAGGTATTTTCAACAGGGATTGGAAATATTCAAAATAAATGCCCCTCTGAACACTTAGCATATTTAAGATGCTGGAGTATTTCCAAATATTTTGCCCTTTTGGACTCTATAGATATCTGGAATTTTGAATATATGTAGTGTGTAATATCTACTGTTTTTAGAAGCGATAAATTGCCAAAATATCTTACTGGTTTGTGTTATATTTTCCAGCAGAATTTGTGTTTTTTTTTGTGTTGGGAAAAGTATATCATCATATTTCCAGGCTGCTATTTTGACCCAAAATAGCATTCACTGCCAGCCGTGAGTCCGGCTTTACTAGCGTATTGAGAACTCATTCGTTGGTTTCAACCGCCCAGGATGATTCTTTGCGGTCGCGGTGCTGAGCTTATCCTTATACGCGCACAGTGGGCGTGGGAGGCTTAAAGTTCAGCTGCAGGAGAGGAACCGAGAGCTAGCGCCCCATATGTTTAGATAAATAGTATCATTCGGGTGGTCGACTATGTCAATGAAGAGCGTAGAATGAGATGGGGGATGATAGTACATGTACAGGGACGTAAATTGAAAAGAACACAAAGCCGAAATATGAGTAAGAACAAACAGAATAAGAGTAAAGTGAAGAGAAAAGTCCGGGACGTAGCTCTATGGTAATACAACAAGGAATTGTAAAAGTGTGATGTGATGTTTGTACAGGAGACCTGAAAGGTGTCAGATTGAAAGCCAGAGGCCTGAGGGGGGAACGAAAACCTATCAAGTCAGCCACTGAAACTCTAAACGCTAGCAGCCACCTACCTCTATTCGCACGGGCGAAAAAATCCAGCTGGATTTCATATTCACTCAGCATCTTCAAGCGTTCCTGGAACTCCTCCCTCTTCCTCTCGCTTTTGAACGACTCGTCTCCTGACGACGTGCGCATGATGGTGAGGTCTCGAACCCCCGTGGTGTCCTGGATGTCTTGTGTGAGAGGTTGTAGTGCCAACAGGGTCGACAGCAACGAGGGTTAAAGATCTTAAGAAGTCCATAAAGGGTGTAGCTGAAGGTGCATTCATTGTTTAATTGATATCAAGGGGTTCAATTTCGTCCCAAAGCGAAGTGTTTGTCGTTTCCGAGACTGGCTTCACGAACGGGAGAAGAGGTGTGTTTGATATAGAAAAGCCTTGAAAATTAGGAGTGAAAATAAAGGTTTGAGGATGTCGAATAGTCGTTGAGTCGTCTTCGGCCGTGTTTAAGTACCTATACCTCCCTTAGCTTAACCCCCGCCCCGCCCTTCTTGCGAGGTTCTCGATGCCGTAGTGCTACGGGCGAAAATTCTCATTTGACAGCGGCACGGGGTAAGTGAGGTTATATCCGAGGGAATCACACTCAGATTTATGTCAAGTATGCAGTGGCAGGGTAGTATTCTATAGAATTCTATCAACACTAGCCTAATTTTGATCGTCACCGACGCGTAAATTGACAAGGACGGCGGGATGGGGACGGGGGGAAGGGGATATGGGAGAGAAGGTGGGTTACAATCAAGGGGTCAAAGGTCTAGAGTTCCATGATTTTATACGTGTACCAGGTCGAAGAGACCTCGGTAAATATGAAGCCTCGGGCGCGGATTTGATCCCGGGAATCCCGGATGGGAACTAGCGACTGTCATCGCTGGACACAAGTTGCACAGCGCGTACCGTCACAATGTTATATCATTCGCGGATCGTCGCGACGAATGAGTGCCTTTAGTAGGCTTAAATTGTGGGAGACTGAGGTCGGAAAAGTAACCCTTCCAAATAATTCGATTAGTGGGAACGCGATAAGCTGACTATGTATTTGAGTACGTAGCATATTAAAAATGTTCGAAGGAAAAGTTTTTATGAAACACGTAGGAAGTAGAATGCTAGAGAAGTATTGTACAGATAATGTTTCTTTCAGCATGTTCCGAGCCACCGAGCCACCCGTGGATAAAATCCAATAATGCTGGAGGAGAAATGTAAGATTTAACTAGCGGGAATCTGAACGAGGTCGCTGATGTATAGCATGTCAAAGTCAAGCCTCATAGCCATGACCATGATTATGAGTGTAGTGATAATGACTATTCCCATGACTATGCCCGTGTCGGTGCCACCTGTCCGCGCCCTTACAGCACAAAGCTTGGCAGTGTGCGCCTGAGGCCTGAACAAGATCAACAATATTTTATCAGTTTTATTTCTAGAAAGAAAGCCTTCTACCCACCGATAACTCCCCCGGAACAACAGATAGGAAAGCATTCATGAACATTTTGCGCGTTGAAGAGGAGCGAGATTGAGAGGGCATGGTTTTGTGCAGACTCGGATGCGCAAGGAGTGGTACTAGTACGTATTAGACGTAATTTTTCGGCCAAACGCCATCTCATGCCTCTTATACCGTGAAGTTTTGGGATGGACGTACAAAAGGTACCTAAAAATTAATGTTTCCGATCTATCAGCCGAGGAGCTCGGTGCCCAGGGGCTCGCTGAGCTCTGTTCGTGTAAAGGCAGTGGCAGGTAAAAGCTGACATGATATCATTCTTCCGCTGGTCCAACGGCGATATTGAGAAACGTAGAGCAATTGTTATTCATCCAAAGTACTACGATCCTTGAAACTGATTGTTCGGGGGCCTAGAGTGAGTGAGTAGCACAAATCCTCAAATCGGATGTAGTCGGGTATCGTCCGTTTTCTCACCGGATCCTCGTCTTTAGATTTCAGGCTCAAGGTGAATGGTAGAAGAGACCTTGAATGTGTGAATGGTTTGGCGGCACACAGTGGCGGATATCGTCGAAGGAATAATTGCCGTGTCTTCAGACCGAGGCGGCCCGAAGGTCGTTGATTAGATTAGATCACAGATCCTTATGTAAACTGATCACACGATGACACTTATCATGGATTCCACGTTCCGACAAGCTTGACACCCTGACTCCACCTCCCACTTTCTCCGAACCGTCCATCTGCACCAGCGACCTCACAGCTTCAAGTCATTATATTTTCAGTGGCCCAGCGAAAAGCTCAAAATTAGTTCTGCACGCTCTTTTTATACGATTTCGAGAATTTTCGTCAGAAGTCTTACGACTCAGGTTTTTTTCTTTTTTAGATGGCGTTGACTTTACTAGGGTAAGGTACTCTTGTTAGTTACCAGTAGAAACTCCTGCCTCTCCAGCTTTTCCAGAAGTTTCACATTGAGCGTCGCTGTCGCCTGGATGAGATCCTTCAGTTTTGTCGAACGGATTGGACGGTTCCAGGAATATTCGTGGGCGAAGTGAGGATTACTGTTGATGGGTAAGATTCTGCTTTATTGACTTGAGGTACGGTCTGACCGAGACAAATACCCAGGCTTGCAATTTGCCTTTGGACTTAAATAAGAGGAACACGGAAAGGCCCTTTCCTCACCTCACCTCGATCTGAAAGGACCTGATCTTCCGAGCTCTTCTGAACACCCACGTGTCAATAGCTCAGGGCCTCTAATAGTACTACTCCGCCGGGTCCTTGAGAGCGTCGAGAAAGAGGATTCCGAGGATCGACTCGTGATAAGTCCAGGGACGTTTTGCGATATGTTGACCCTCGTTCAATCATGTTTCGGCTGGCTATATGGAAAACCGTTCTATAAATTCTACGCCTCAATGTTAGAGAAACACCTCCCCCACGCTGCTTAAATACCTTGACTCCGACTTATCGCCTCCTTCCGTTTTAACCGCGATGTTCGTTATCAAAGCGTGATTGTAGTAGATAATGCACATATTGGATCGAATTACGTTTTCTTTCACATCTGGGCTTCCTTTCTACATATTTCTGCTTTCTTATGTTCTCCATCGTTGACCTACGTGAGGACACCTAACAGTTTCTGTTGTGTATCCATGGGATGACTAGGTCACTGAAACAGTCATGGGAATGGTCTCGTGGGCTTCCCTATGAACATGTGGCGTATTATGACGGTGTGAATTACGGGGTGCCAATATAGTGTTCGAGTCCTCCAGAATCTTACTCAGTTCCATTATTGGAGGCACAAAGGAAGCCATAATAGTGTTCGGAGTTGCCGGTCGAAGGACGTTGTAAGTGTCAGTATAAAATTAGCCACTCGAGCATTCAGCGGCGTCACAGCTTTTCTTTCAACTTCCACCATCTCTTCTATTGCCACTCGCATTTGTGCGCTGGGTACGCCTCAGATTTTCCCCTCAGTTCGACAATATTCTGATCAATTTTTTTACTACTGTTAGATAATTTATCTCTTCCAAATTCGCATCCGCTATACTTCCTTCAGCCCAGCAATTACCACCATGCCGGTCCGACGATGCTCAAAGAACTCGACCATTCGAAGGCGTTACCTTCTACGGTCCAGCTCTCACGTTGCTCATCAGGATATCGAAAGCGACCAGCTAAACAATCCTACGAACGTGCACCCTACATCATCTCAAGAAGTTGCCGGCCAACTTCTGAACAACGATCTTTCCAACTCGGAAGAAGCTGAATGTCCCAAGACGCCCAGACCCAGGCCTCGAGAACTTCCTGACGTGTCGGAAGAGAGTCACAGCATTCCATGGTCGAGTCCACCGCGGAGTGATATGCCTCTTTATGAGACCGTTCCCGACGAGTCCGGGGGATTTTTTTCTCGTAGTGTGAGATATCCAGGGAAGATCGAAGAGGGTTTGGCCTTAGTTATTGGGCCTACTGGACCAGATGAGGACGACGAAGAGGAAGAGAGTGGCACGGAAGAGACATTCCGGACCCCTACTTCCTCACAGGCATTCGATTTCATCCGCTCTCCCGCCCCCTCTCCCTCCCCTACTCGGAATGAGCAGAATCAGGCGTATGCAGATAGGTGCAGCTCTAGCAAACGCTTGTACGAGGAGGAGGAACAGCAGCATGGATCATTTTCGTCATGGTACGCATCAACGTGCCCTCCAGTGCCATGGGAATCTGGATTATCACCTCTCCGGGACGAAGATCTGTGATGATGCTGATCTCTTCTCTTCCAAGTTCTCCGTGATGATTGCTGTAGAGCCGGTAGAGGGATGGATTGAGAAGGAGAAGCCGGAGAAGCGTCTAAAGTTTGGAGAATGTCTCGAGGAACTTCAGAGCGTGATATGAACTTCCCGTTTTTCCTATAGATGAGAACCCCTTTCGATGTGAGAGCACGAGTGTAAGAATCTATGATGTGGATCCGAGTTGGTGTCCTATGAAAAAGAAAAGCCTCGAAGCCGAAGCTATCGAGCTATGTGAGATGCGATGAGAAAAAGAGGACACGAGGAAAGAGTGAATAACGAAGGCGTGTTATATACGCTGAGGAGAAGGCAAAGCGGGTGGCAGATGTGGCTGGTGGCATCGAGACATTCTCGTCGTTGCCTAAAGCAATGTGGAGGAGGGCAAAGCAGAGGAAACACGTGGTCGTCTGCATAGACCTCGGTCAACTGCGGTTGACCGATTCATTTTTCCTCAGAATTCGTGACGACCTCAAACGTGTCGGCCGTTGAAAAGGACTGACGGTGATGAGCCAAAAAGCGAGGAACTATGTAAAAGGCGATACTCAGTCATAGCTCAAGGTAACTGATACGATCTAGGTTCCTTTCAATAGTCTTGGTCCATTGTGAAGGCACCCGTGGCAGGAGGAGCTAGATAAATTATCGGATTCACACGTTGAAGTTACAAGTAGAGATTGTGGATTAGGTAGCCTGTTCAACCAGAACGCAACGTGCACGCGCCCTTGTGAATTTCCTGAGAATGTGCGGCCCACGAAGACGACCACCCGCACCGTTGGGGTTGGAGCCGGTTCTGCACCCTCAAATACTTTCGTGATCAAGGTCAACCTTCGCTCTTCGAATAACGAACATCCACACTGATCAGTTTTGCAGCCTCGTTCAATGGAACGAAAATGGCCGACCAAGATCTGGAGTTTGAACTTGGGATACTTACATATCTACCACATATCTCCCGGACTTGCCAAGGAAGTAGACTTGAAGGCAACTGCTACATCAGTTTTCGCTGTGCAATTATTGAAGGCTGTACGTATATAATGTAGACGTCCATCAGGGAAGTACTGTATACAACAGAAAAAATTGCTAATTTTGCTTAGTCGTCCTCTCCCCGCCACTCCTCCGCTCGATAAGCTTCCCAATTACTTCTATCCCCCGCAGGCCCAAAAGCAGCAATCAAAGTGATATATACCCACTCACTCTCCAATTCCTCGGTAAAAGCAGACCACCACTCCAGAGTATAACCTGCTTGACCACCCTCCAAAGGCCTGACCCAAGCAATGGCCTTTGAACGTTCACCGTACCTACTACACCTGTGACACGGTGAGCCGTCATAAGGATGAACAAGCTGCGTCACAATGTCTTGCTGAGCGTCGTTGTCCAAGAAATGTTCAAGCAAGCCGTTTGTAGGATATAGATCACCGTCCAGAATGATGGCGCTGTCAATCAATAGTCGACCACCTTCCCAAGCTGTCTGCCAATAATCGGCTCCCATGGGGTCATGCAGGACGGTTTTGATAGAAAGACCGAGGCCGAGGTCGTTGCATGCTAAGGCGACGGTGTCGTCTCCCCCTTCGAGGCATTCAAGGACATCGTTGAGTGGGTCTTCGGGATCGACTTGGTATGGAACCCAGAGCGGAAACCCGAGCAGACCACCTTGAGGGCAAAAATCCTCGTTCTCGAGGAGGGTAGAAATTGCCTCTGTCAGTTCTGACACGCTATGTATTTCGTGGTTGAAGGGTGAGTGGTCAGTGTATACATTGTAGTGATAACTAGTAAACTCACTCATCGCTCCATACCGCATCATGCACACTTTGAAGTTGATACTCGATTTCAGACATCTTGGGAGAACTTTTTTTTAAAAAATATAACTCTGACCGCTCACAAGAGACCCTCCCTTTTTGAGAGCGCCTGGAGGTCGGAGTTTGGATTAGCCGGGACACGGATTGTGTTTCAAAAAAAAAGGACTTATGGGTGGTTGGACTCCGGGTGTTTCGGGGAAAATTTTACGAGACCGGCTTCCCCAGGACGACCTGTTCCGCTTCAGAAATCCAATTTGTTCCTTGACGACCACAACAGTGTAGCCCGTATACACTCGCGAGGTAGAACAAGCGAAGAACATCGCTCGAGTCGAGAGCAGAGTAGTAGATACGAACTGTCGAGAGTTAAACCGTGACGGAGTGGAACTCGATGCAAGTCTCACGCTGGTGGAACTTTCGGTTATAGACCGTGAGGGTGGAACAGAGTGAATTTGAATAACTTGGCCCACAAAACATTGTTGCCAGGTATACTCATTTGTCGTATCGTATCGATCTGTTTCAATTTGCTCCGGCATCATACTAAATCCCAAATTTCTCATCATATTCAAAAGGCCCAACCGCGGTCGATCACAGTCGGACACCATCCAAATCTTGGCAACAATGTTGCAACCTTGCAATGAAACGGGGGTTGCAAGCGTATGTGAAGTCAAATATATAGAGGCAGACGGTGAATGCTGAACGGTATGAGATGAAATTGACAGGAAAAAAGATCGGGTTCTCGATGAAAAATGATTACAACCTTTTCCATTTATTGAACTGGGAGAAAGAGAAGGATCCGGGATCCTATGAGATTTCACGAACGTTTGCCCGTCCCCCACCATTGTTTTTCCTCGTCAGACCGGTGTCTGTAATTACCAAATTCCGTCGTTGACATTCTTTGTTTGAATGGGGTACAGATAAGAGAAGATAATGTTTGTCGATCTTGGAAAGGCTTTGAATCGTCATCGGACAGTCGGATCTGCTCGCTATGGTTAAGATTATGCCTTCCAGAGTTTAGTTGTGGGAAATGATTGATCTGCGTCTTTGAGATGGAAGCAGGGATGGCCTTGACTGAGGGGCTCAGTAGTGGAAAAAGCATCGAGTGTTAACGGCCGAGGTGAGTGGACCAGAGTCTGCAAAAACAGAGGAAAAAAAGGGTGGACCGTGGCAAGAGTTGTGGGTGTAATGATCCGGGGCAGATCATTGCTCAGATCAGCTCGAATGGTTGTTGCCGAAGAGCTTCCGTGTAGCTACCCATTCGCATTTCACCTTTAGTTACTTCCAATATTATCATATTCACTAAATATAAAAGCCTACATACATCTTAGTTATTACTCAGTGTAATCAACTCTTTTATTTACCCTACTTCGTGCAATCATACCAACTCAGTTTTCAATCTGAACCTCCGGATACTCCGTCTCACGCCGATCAGGTTCTCACAGTAGGTCAAAGGAATCTCCTGATACATGGATGTGACCGTGCTTTGAACCAGTGATATGTTAGTACTAAGTCCATGTTGCTTTAATAAGATTATTACTTATCGCTGTGGACCAATGTCGAAGAATTTGGGAGCAAAGGGTGCCGTCATCGCGCAGCGGACGAAAAGGAGGGCTCTTATCTGATCTAATCTTATCATTTGTCTCATCACGCGCACGGCTCGGTAGCGGTTTGTTTTAAAATTTTCACAACGCCACAAACTGACTCGACTTCTTTCTTATGTCTCCCATTCAAGACCAACTCCAGAGAGTGCGAGATGCGGTGTCAAACTGCGAGCCGTGGGTCTCTGGTACTCTTCAGGTTCCAAGCGACAGCCTCAGCCTCTTCTACCTTGATAAATCGGATGTTCCGCAGCCTCAGTGAGTTATCGAATATTTTTTTTTTTCATTCCAGACTAAACGATCTGTTGGCTCACATTTTTTCTGGTGCAGATACGTGAAATTGATCGGTACAACTGCACCCGAGGGCCTCAGTAAATTATCTATCTCATGCGATAAGGCTACTTTCGGCCGGGCCAAAGAAGACGTGCTAGACGAGTCTTATCGAAAAGCAGGGAAAATGGACCTCGACCGCTTCTCCTCCAAGCTTGATTCGCACGTCGTCCGTTTACTCCCGAAAATTTTACCGCAGCTTCTGAATGGAACAGATTTAGAGAGAGACGTAGAAGCTGAGTTGTACAAACTAAACGTTTACGGTCTGTAGCTCAGGTTTTCTCCGCTTGCTCAATGCGACTGAAAATTCTCCGTTACCTGAACATAGACACCGGAAGCTTCTTCCGCGTACACAAGGACACCCCTCGAAGCAATCATATGTTTGGTTCGTTGGTCGTAGTATTTCCAACTCCCCACACCGGTGGCCAACTCGTACTTCGTCACGACGGAAGTGAACTCACGTTTGACTCTGGTACCCTTCTCTCACCAAACGCTTCCAACCCAGACAACACTATTGCATACGTCACCTTCTTTTCCGACGTCGAACATGAAGTGTTACCCGTCACCTCTGGCTATCGCATCACATTGACATACAACCTTTATTACTCGACATCTCCACCTGGCCTTCTCGAGCCCAACACGACCAGAATCTCGGAATTGAAGGAGTCGATTTCCACTCTCCTCGATAACCCCGACTTCTGTCCCAAAGGTGGATTACTCGGATTCCCCCTATCTCACCAATATCCACTCGACCCAGGAAGATCAAACCACCTAAACGACATTCTCTCCATTCTCAAAGGGGAAGACGCCATCATACGTTTAACATGCCAACAGCTCGGTCTTACCTTTTCCATCAACACCATCGTGCATGATGAGGACGCCGAGTTCCACTACAAAACTTGGGGTGGTGGTCGGCTATTGCTTGATCGTGCCATCGACTTATCAGAACATGGAGATGTCGAGATGTGTTTGCTCGAGTACTTGATGGATGCCTATGAGCCTCAAGAGGGGGAAGCTCCTCTGCGTGCGCAGCTCATTCATCCTTTTGATGAGGGTCCGTGTTCTTATTGTCGCAAGACCAATGAACCTTCGAAGGCTATTGCTTGGATTAGGGATCTGAAGGACGGTCGAGCGGGGTATAATTTGGCGTATGCTGTTTATGGGAATGAAAGGAATTTGGAATGCGAGTATGTGAATGTTGTTTTGGTCGTCGCTTTTGGGCCTGCGGGGGATCGGAAGAATTGGATGGTTTATGAAGGAGAGACCGAGGAGTTGGAGATTTCGAGAAGGTAGATCCGGGGAGTGGCGGCGGGTTTTCTTTTTTTTTTTTTTTTCGAATTCGACCAATCACATAGTTGTTTGTCTGCAAGACCTCACGTCGGCCAAAAATGACAACAAAAATCTTGAACCCGGTGTTTTCATACTTCATTCACAGCCGTTCATTCCCGCATAATGTTGCTCATGTATGTTTTCAAAGTCGATAATTTCTCCTATTGTTTGGAGGTCGCTACGTAACCCGTTTAACAAAGGATTGGTAACATAACCGCATAACCGGTAAACATGAGAGAACAGAGAGGAAAACTCCCCTTGGCAAGTCTAATGACCAATGGTCTTCTTACCGCCTCTCCTCCGCTTATAAGTTTTCCAATTACTTCAATCTCCCATGGTAGGGTCAAATACAGCAATCAAAGCCACATATTCCCACTCACTTTCCTTGTCCCTCGAGTCCATGCCACTCCAGGGTATATCCTGCTTGACCAGACTTCAAAACCCTCAGAACCCAAGCAATAGCCTTCGAACCTACTACACCTGTCACATCATGATCGTCATAAGGATGGACAAGCTGCGTCCTCGATCGTCGTTATCCAGGAAATTCTCGAGCAAGCCGTTTTCTTGATATGAATGACCGCCCATATTGATGGCGCGGTCAATCAATAGACATCCACCGCCGCATGGCCAAGCGCCGATTCATGGAAGGACAGTTTTCATTAGTATAAAGTCCGAGGCGGGAGTCGTGGGCATACGAAACGTACGGTGAGTCGTCTTCCCCTTCAAGCCAATCGAGAACATCGTTGAGGTCATGAATCGATTATAGGCATGACAGGGACATCCGAGGAAACCCGAGCAGACTACAGAAATTGGGGGTGATTGAGAAGGGTAGATTGCCTTTTTTTTTTCAATTCCGACGCGTTATGTATTCGTGTTGAAGGTGAGTGGTCTGTGATAGGCTGGTAACTCACTCAGCGTTGTGGGCGAGGTGTCAGTGTGACTTGTGTGAGAATCTGATAGGCGCGGGACGAGTTGACCGGGAATCTCCGGAAATTCTGAGGTGAGTTCAAGTTGTATTGGTCTGTATGGAGGCTATAGGGTATAAAGTAGGCTAATGTGATAACATTACTGTAGAACTTTCGCCGGCCACGGTGTTGCGCAACCCACATCGGCGGATCGCACGGGAAGTTCCGGTTTGAACAAACTTTCTCCTTGACGACGACGGTCATGTCAGAACAAATATCCTTCGAACGTCCAATGAATGATGGATACCTGCTGCGGACTGTGCTTTTTGAGCAGATGAATTTGAAAACCGTTCATGGTACCGAATCAGTGAACCTGCCTCAGTTGGGTTATGACTCCACAAGCGACAGCTTTGTGTTCCTACTTTGCTTGCGTATATCAGAGGTTGGTGGACGCCCTAATTAGGGTCTCTCGTTGTAGAGGCTTTATTACAAGTAGCAGCTTCAAAGCACTCCCCGCTGGGCATAAAACAGCACTCCCTGTTGGTTACTAAAAAAATAGCAATCAGTAACTTTTCAGATGATCATTCAAGAATCCCGGATTAGGTAGAAGATCACGACCAAGGGCCCGGCGTCACAGCATATTTTGTTTGATACTATAACTCCCATTGTCAACCACCTTTTTGTTGGGAGAGGGGGTTAATTGATTGATATCTTAGGTCTTTTTATACTTGTACGAGCGAACGCAACGACATACCAGAACTTCTCACAATCCTACATCTCTCCCTAATTATATGTCGCCTACACTACATTTCAACGTTCGGGACAACGTTAAAGACTCGAACAAGGTTTTTCGAGTAACGATCTTAGCTCCCTTCTTGACAACTGCCGTAAGCTATCTATCTGTCCATGAACCAATGATGTCGTCAGACTCATCTGCCTCGGTAGTTTCATCTCTTGCTTTACGGTCTCTACATTCCCCTCTTCCGCTCTTCGCTTCGAATACTCAAGAAACGAGTGCCGTCCCGGTCAAGATGGTTTCACCAAATATCACTAATCGCCCTTTTCATTTTGGCATCAGCCGGTGTACCGCTGGGGGTATCCTTTGACGTGCTTCACATAGCCGTGGCGTATTATACCTCTCCTGAGACATTGTATAGGATTCAAATTGTGCTGCAGTGCGTGGGGATCAGCTTCCTTTGACAATTCTCGAGTTGGTCTTATGCCTCGTTGTCTCCTTCTCAGGATGTGTCGATACAGCATTCAGTTACTTATGGGGTCAGTATTCTCGACTTTCATAGGCGCTTGACACTGATCAGACTGAACTAGATTCACCATTGATAGCATCTTGGTGCGTCCGGGGAAGTTCAAAGCTACCCAAGTCTATATAGACTTATAAAACGAGTGGCAGGTGTACCGTTGCCTTGTCATTTTCGGGTGCTCTGGAAAGAAACGGTATGTTGTTGCTGCGACAGTCCTCGGGCTACTCATCATCATCGATGGTGAATATATATTTTTTTCTGTGTCAAGCCTCAGGCTCCCCTACGTGCAGTCCAGGGAAATATCATAAACTGACGCTGATATCTTCCCCACTTAGCGTGCGCTCTTTCGTTTTCAATATGGACAGAAGCTGCACTTTTGAACAAGATAGGAACCGAATCGTTCCTGGCATTGAGCATTCAACAATATATTTCCAACTTATTTCTGGGGCTCAACGCGTTGATGAACTTGTTGCTGACTACCACCCTCGGTCCGTATTTTCCCCAAGTCGTAAGCAGCGATAATCGACTCACCCGCCGCTTTCTATAGCCGGTAGAATATGGTGGATGTCACGAAGAAATCGACGTTTACGGCAGGCTTGGGAAAAGGGCCCTGCGAGTAAGTTCAGCCAGAGCCTTAATACTCTCGGGGCTATTTTGTGAGGTTCAGTCTCTCTCTGGAGTCGGCACGAGAACTGATTTTCCATGATACCACAAGGTTGGAATCAGGTGTATTATATCTGATGGGTCTAGTCATATTCATCATTGGGAATCTCGCGGCGGGCGACCGATTCGATGCGGGATCTGTGTTAATTCAAATTGGAGTAAGTCCGAACTTCGGTCAAAAGGAGATTGAGGTGCTGATTATCGACGCTAAACGCAGGGAATTACACCGACACTGCTCATCGTTCGTGTCAATGCAAAGGGGAGGCCCTCAGAAGCTGAGGAAGACGATTTTCAACAACAGATAACGAGCCGGTCAGTGCAATCGTTGTCAGAGATTTTAGGGGTGGACTTCTCTGAGCCTCCTGTTGTGATTGGATCGCATTCCTCCAATACCAAAATCAATCAGTCGTTACAGTTTACACCCGAACGGTCTTTGTAAAGAACAAGAGTTTTACCTTAGTAGATCAAAGCTTCCAGATGCCATCCCGATCGTTATCCTCCTTTCCCTCCTTAATGTTTTGCTATTCAAGCCTCAACGTTGATACCCCATCTTTATATACCTAGCTTTTACACGTCCATTAATTTCCTTTTTACGTTTGTCTAGTACATTTAATGCCTAGGATACCGTCCAAAGGACACCGAATCGAATGAGAAAATGTCACGCAATGATATCTCACAATGATCTAGTTGCCACGGCTTTGGCGCCGCTCGATCTCGGTGTTTACAATCAACAGCATTAATATTTGGGCGTCTACCTCCCTCTCTTGCCCGCTATGTTTCTAAGGTTCACTCTTCAAAATTTCGAAAACTTCTTATCAGCTAGGTTCGTCAAGTAAGCTATTCTAATTCCAACGTAAATAGAGGCGAATATCAGTCCCTAAACAATAAATAGCGCCGAGTCGTCATCGGACTGATTTCAATACCAGAGGGAATGCGAAACACGAAATTTTTCTAGAAAGTGAATGGGCTGGTATCTCCATTACTCTGAGAGTGAGAGACACATTCCCAACTTGTCAGGATGAGGTGGAGACTCTTTAACAGACCCACGCAACAACGAAGCCGTTTTCATTAGATGGATTAACCCGATAGACGCCTTCGGTCCGCTACCTGAAACGGGTCAACAAAACAAATGAAGTTCGATTTCAACTTTCGATCGTACAACTTTGAAGGCTTACTGGTTCCTGACGCGTTGCCACTGGAAAGCTTGCGCGTGTATGGCGACTGGGTTCCGCTTATCATAGTGTGATTCAAATTGGACCGTGCCGTTTCAAGTCGCCCACTATGATCGCGACTATGGTAAAGGTGGATATCCAACGTGATACGACGTGGAGCGGAACGTTGCAGTTCAATCACCTGGCGCGTTGACCAACATTATTTGAATTCCCTCTACCCTAATGTTACCACCGGAAGTTCTCCAAGCTCAGAGACATGCATCAAGTTTCACTCAGTTTAACTCGACGGTCACATCTTATACTTAGTCTGCTCCCGGATCGAGCAAATTTCCACGCCTGTTCTACTTCGCGAGTGTATACGGACACTACGATCATGGCGCTATGGTCGCACTGGCAGAAAAAACGAATTGGAATCATTCGGAAAGCGGAACAGACCAGCTACGGAAGCCGATCAATTCCGCGTCTCCAACAAATTCAAATTTCCGCCCTTCCACGCGCCCCTCAAAAAGCAGCTTCCCTGGGGTCAGTTCATCCAACAATTCTATATCATGTATTACATCGCGCAGCAAATTCGGAGAGTGGGAAATGCGGCTCTAAACGTCGAGTGAGTAACAGTCCTCCTTCAGACTAATCCGTTGACTCATAACCCCCTAGCGCGCCGGCCCTGGAATTGAAGACGACAATTTGCACCCTCCTTAATAACTCCAAGTTCTGTCCTGAAGGTGGTCTATTTGGGTTCCCACTGTCCCGATCATATTCAGTCGGTCCTGGAACCCCAAAGAACCTCAATGACGTCCTTGATTGGCTCGAAGGGAGAGACGACATCGTACGTTTAGTATGTGACGACCTCGGCCTCGGTCTTTCTATCAAAACCGTGCTGGATGATCCCATGAGGTTTGACTATTGGGAGAAAGGTTGGCGGGGCGGACGTCTATTGATTGACAGCGCCATCAGCATGGAAGGTCATAGGTATCCAGAACACGGCTTGCTCGAGCATTTCCTGGAGAACGAAGCTAAAGAAGATCTTGAGATGCAGGTCGTCCATCCTTATGACGGTGGAATGTTTTTCAGGTGTAGTCAGTACAACAAACGTATGCCAAAGGCTATTGCCTGGGTCAGGCCTTTGAAGGATGGTAAAGCAGGTTATGCCCTGGAGTGGCCTGGTTTTGATGGGGCAAAGAAAAGCGAGTATGTAGATGTCATTTTGATTGTTGCTTTTGGGCCTGCCGGGGATAGAAAAAACTGGAAAGCTTATCAAGCGGCGGAGTGGTAGGAGAAGACGACCAAAGCTGAGCATTAGACTTGCGAGGAGTTTTCCGTTGTGTTCTTTTATTTCATTTGTTCATAATTTGCCAGGTGGCGTTTGTGTTACCAATCCTTTGTTAAACGACTTTATAGCGAGCGATAATGTGTGAACGGCGGTAAGCCTATGAACAAACGGTTTTCAAACGGAATAGATCATATAGGGCGGCCTCGAAAAATAGGAAAAGATATATTTGAAAAAAATAGCAGAATCCCATACTCTTCAAGAGTTCCTTCTGGTGTGAAAGGCCCATCAAGTCGACACCTTGCGAAAGTAAAAAAAACCTAAGGCGCTCAGAGTTGACGCCCGCAATGATCGTATAGAAGCGTTAAGCCTACACGCATTTGAGGTTTTTTCCATCATCGAGTCAGCAACTAGAGGCTTTGAGCCTTGATTCTTCGCCGTGGATGACAACGGTTCAGAGGAGAGTCTCGGAACTGGGAACTTCTCTGTAAAATAATCCTTTTCTAACCTCATTATCTGATCTTACTGCCGTCTCGTCGTATTTCAAGAGTATTGCCGATGGATACCCTGGTAACGCGTTGGAACCTGGCCGTCACGATCGATAGGCAGTAGACGACTGGTTGAACATGATTGAGACTCGATTTTCCCACGGGAGATCATTTCTACGACGACAACTATTCGACAATGGAGAAGGTAACATACATGCACCCAACGCTGTCAGGGATAGAACTATCCCTTTTCAGCGGGACGCTCTCCCTCATACGCCTGATAATCATTCCTTCTCTCAAATGGTCCAAAAGCAGCCACCAACCCCAGCTTCATATCCTTATATGAAGGCTGAGCGAACGGGACATCAGTGTACTTTAACCGATACCCAGCTTTCTCACCTTTCATCCTCGGGTTCAAAAACCAATTCCTTTCGAGTTTAGTTCCCCAGGATCACGTCGAATCTTGATGGGTTGCGGTTCTTCAACATCGAAAAGATGTAGCAGCGTCATCTCCGATTCCATTCCTTTTTCCAGGAAGTAAGAAGTCCATGACGATTGTTTCACGTACTCATAATCATACTTCTCAATGTCAACAGCATGATCCAGCAAGACCCGACCTAATCCTGCACAAGAGTCATAACCAAGCATCATCTGTTTGTCCTCGAGCACAATGTGGATTGAAAGGTAAAGTCCAAGGTCTGAACACGCCAAACAAACAATCTCGTCATCTCTTTGCAGAAGTTTAAGGAGGTGATTGACTTCCGCTCGATGACTGGGAGTTACAGTGTAAGAGCCATACAACCAAAATCCGAATAATCCCCCTTTGGGAAGAAACTTGGGGTTGTTGAGGAGTGCAGATAGGGATTCTTTCAATTTGGCTTATTGTGAAACTAAGTGAGAAAGATGATGTATTGTGGCTCATTTTGGAAATGAGCCCTTTTATACCTACTACAATACTATCTAGAATATTTCTGTAAGTACCAATTGTTCTACTGTATTGTAAGCAATCCGTAAGCAATGAATAATATTGGAGTAAGATGAGTAAGGAGTGAGATGGAGAGAGACTAAGTAATTTCAAATAGGTGGAGTAGTGTGGTGGCACCTGCATGGCTACCCTGGCAGAACTAGGGCAAAGGTAGCAGGTAGGATCGAGTCTGTCAGAGATATAGAGGTTGTAGGTTAGGGTAATACGGTGGCCAGAAGTGACGGGTAAAACCTCCTGTTTCACAACAGAAGAAAAGGCGATAAATGTGATTGTGCTGGTATCATCCGACGATCGACCGAAACGGGAGAGAATAGTTCCAGAATCAAAAGTGAACTCTTTGCCTTTGCAGCTAAGGACAAGTTGACCGCCAACGTGGGGGGTGGGGAAAACGATCACAAGTGAAGCGAAGTGTTTAGAACTAAGAGGGGTGTTCTGGTATGCGGGAGAGGAACTGCCTGTTTCTTATGATGCACGGTGTGTAAGAGCCCCGGAGTAATTGCGAAATATACAAAGGAAGCATACCATAGATTTCTAGCCCGTGCAATTTAGGTTCTACCCGCGGATCTTGAGCCTCGTACAGGGTTTGGATAGTCTGCGGGACAATACGACGCATAACATGTGGGTCGAGCTTGGCGGCGAAACAACGGGGATCCATCTGTCCCGGATATGACTCTTCCTCCGATATGCTGCCTCGATTAAGATCGTCGCACGATGTTGAAAGCATTTGAAGATCTTCAAGTTTCGCCTCGTTGCTCAGACTCAGATGCCTGTGTGTTTGGTTAGCGAAAAAAAAAATTACAATCCGAAATTCAAGGCTTACTGAGGACATGGAGGATCGCACTTGTCAAGATAGAACAAGTCGAGATCTCCAAGAGGAACTGGAATTGTTCCAACGACCCATGGGTCCGAGTCTGCGAGTGCTGCGCGTACTTTGCTGTTCATGTTGTGGACGGTTCGGAGGACATGAGAAGAAGGGGCTGGATGATAAATTAGAAAAAAAACTTGTGAATGGAGATCGAAAAGGAAAGTCATTGTTCGCCGTCTACGGTGGTGAAAATTGTTTATTGTCCCCCCTTATTGGACGGGTTTTCTTGTTCGATCTGGAACCGAAATTCGGGCCATGGGTTACTGAGTCATTACCGAGATAGGGGTGAAGCCCAAGGCCCAAGGAAATGTCAGGGAATAGGTTCTCCCTTGGAAAGTATTTAACGGACTTGTACGACGAGAATTTGAAAAGGCCAATGAAAGAGAAGACGATGTAAGCTACAAGTTCGGGGTGGAGTCGAACGTGAGGTAAACAACTGACAACATGCTACACAGAGCAAACTTGCGCTGCCAAATTCTTAGAGCCCACCCTTCCTTCTAGGCCTATATTAAGATCGTCCATTAACAGTCAAGTATAGGTCTCAGCAAAACAGCTTAATGTCGCGTTACAGGCCTGAAAACATGGAAGGCTGCCGCCCTTTCTCTTCTCCCGATGCCCTTCGAGTACACGCTCCCGAAACGCTATCTCTCTCTTACCTCGGGTTTGGATCCGAAATTTAGAGAAATTCTCATCCGCAGTACCACGGGCGTGGACCTGGGATATCACAGAGATACCCAACGGGGGGATAACAGGGTGCTATCAATTGGATGTCGCAATGATACCATTAGACCAAGAGTAAAAAGATAACTTCAGAAAAGATATCATTCGGATATCCTTCGGAGCTATCAAATCAGTGCATGTGGGCAGCCTGACAACCGCGATATTCTTCCCAGAAAGGCAACCGCCCGGTCGTGACCGTTCACTTTTCCGGCTCTATTCCTCCCCTTGCTCTCGCCGAAACCAGCCATTGATCATTCAGATTTTGGTTGAAAACAATATATTGCAATAGATAGTACAGTACAATATGTAATAATCAAGTTTATACAGATAATAGAACACTCACAGGTCTCAATGTTCCTGGAACTCGAGAGGGCCTTTCGATTCATCTTCGGTAGCTGTAAAAACTTGATAATAACAAAAAAAAACGTTAGAAAGGGCTTAGATCTATGCAGATGCAAGGCTGCTCACCTGTAGATAGTCCACAACGAATGACACCACATACCAATCTTCTGCTGCAACATCGCCAGAGGAAGGCCTTGCCTTGAGCCAGAGGTTTCAGTAAGATGGTTTGAGGCGCATGTGCTTGAGGGGCGTGCAGCTGAAAGTTTGAGAATGAGTTGAAGGCATTGCAGGTCCAGCAAGCTTGGTGACTTGAGAGCGAGGGCTTGAACGAGGGCTTGAGGTCGAAGAAATCGGGTGTTTGAGCCAGAGATTGCGATAAGTGAGGCAAAAGGCTTGAATGTGGTCTGAAGAGTTCGTGGCTCCGGAAAATTTTTGATGCCTTGAGAGCGAGAGCTTGGCCCGTGAACGCTCGAGTCCACAAACTTGCGTGTTGCCGAGCAATCTTGAAATGAGGACTTGATCTTATTGATGCGAGATACTCTTGCGTTCATGAGAGCTGTTTTTGCTGTTTGGAAGGCAGAGGGCTTAATACTTAGCGCTTAGATCCCTGCTTGACGTTTGCAAGAGATGAGAGCGGCCTGACTTGCGCCCTTTGCAAAATTTGATTTCCAGGTTGAATTCGACCGAGTTATGACGGCTTGTGAATTTGGCATACATAAAAGTTTTTTTGAGACTTTGTCTTGAAGCTTTTGATGCCTTCATATGAGCTGAGGGGCCGAATGCGAGTTGAAGAAGTCGGTTGATGTCGATCTGGTGGGAGGGAAAAACTTGAACACGACATAAGCAGTGCAACGACGCGTACGGTCTGGCTGCCAGCCATTAGTCAGCGGGATTGGGCAAAGGTCGGTGGGTTCTTGAAATGAGAAGGCCTCTCAAGTGAGGGGTTATCAGACTGATAGAATTTTTCATTGATCACAGAAGGACAACAATTGTGCGACATCAAGATTATAAAATTGAAATGATATCGATATGATATCCGGCCAGGTTGTCACCGGGATAACACTGCGTCAGGATATCTTTTCGTCAATCCAACCTTTGTCCGTGGTAGACGCCCACAAAGTTATGATCTCCGACAACCACGTTGCAAATTTCGCGCCAAAATTGCAATTCACGGGAAGACTGAAGAGAGGGAGTTCGTGTCATACGATCCCCAAGCCCCTCGTTTACCCATGCATCTGCACGAAATTTTTCGTAGCATCGGATCCATTGTCTGGATAGACTCTCTCGCTTTAGACCTATCTGGTGTATGTGCTCGATGGCGTACCATGGCTCTGACAACGCCTGAACTATATCTTATGTTATCTTTTCATGTCACTGATAACACAAGTGGAGCATCTATGAGAATAGCTCTGACCCCGGTCCAAGGGATTTTGCTGTAACCTCGAACTGAGGATAATCAGGTCTCAGAAGTCGAACGTAATATATTCCTGTGCAGAATTACTCGGCCTCACTGCGACCGCACGATCTTGAATATCGGCCGCTCGTTTGACGAATCATACGACCCTAAGGTCCCACTAGGGCTATTCGACTTTCTTCCACTGCTACACATTTTAAATTTCCCTGCCGCTGGCAAACCCGCCGAGTGAAAGCAGTTACCCCAGTGTTCGAACACCAACGGGATCGACACGGACTGTCGGACTCCGGGGTCACGACTTGGATAACGTACATATGCCATTTGGATGTGGAACGAACAGTTGATACAAAGGACAAAAGAAAAATGATCTAGTGACGAGGCTCATATGCTTTACGATGTTACCAGCCTTCGTACATTCTATTACCGTGGCTTCGCTCTCGGCAGATAGTATGGCTGTAGCCGCATCCTGTTGGTATCGTTACATCTCCAATAACTTCCCTCTCACTCCATTTTCTCGATGGGCCACTTACTCATCGACAGATCGGCGCAAAACTCGAAGCAGTGCCAGAAAACTGGTTTTTGATTTAGATGGTCTTCTTTTGATGACAATATGGGTCCTTCATTTGTGGGGATGGTCACATCATGACAATGTCCGTCTTCTCGCACAGTCTGGCCGGAAATGGGAAGGTTGAGGGCGGTGAATTTGTGATCAACCGGAGACTCGATGTGAAGGTGAAACCTGGGGAGCTTCGAGTCAAAGAGCAATTTTCGATGACTATGACATTGTCTCTCGATCGGTTCAATACGTGAAGTTTGGCAACACTTTTGAGTTTTATCTCTAGACGATTTAACTTGACCATATGATAGCCTCCATTGATATTTCGTATGTCATATACCAACTAGATTGTTCATACTAGACATGTTTTACAACATGCTGGATGTATGTATCATATCTCTAGCTATAAATGAGTAAATGAATATGTAGCCATGTTTACATGTGTCTACATGTGGTGAAGCGCTGGTAGCAAACACACAGAGACTGGAGCAGAGGCTCAACAGTCAACAACTAGTCCCAATGACAAAGATGATCAATACAACTCAGTATCCTACAGAGTACAAATACGCACCTAGTCCCAATGACAAAGAGGTCAAGATGGGGGACTAGGTGACAAGTCGTCCTATATATACTACCTGGCATGTGACCTATGATGTCGTGACCTGGTGCCATATGGAAACTGATAGAACGTAGCGGAAAGTAACGGAATGCAGTGGAATGAAGATGGAATCAAGAGATGAAACAGGAATGATGTCGTGTA
>MU127929.1:6708-33167 GCA_014904975.1 Marasmius fiardii PR-910 | reverse complement strand
TAGTCCCAATGACAAAGAGGTCAAGATGGGGGACTAGGTGACAAGTCGTCCTATATATACTACCTGGCATGTGACCTATGATGTCGTGACCTGGTATCATGCGGAAACTGGTAGAACGTAGCGGAAGGTAATGGAAAGCAGTGGAATGAAGGTGTACTCAAGAGATGAAACGAGAATAGTATCGTGTATCGTGAAGAAAGGAAAAGAGACCATAGGAAAATAAGAATAGTACACACTTTGTGACACTACACATAATGTATAGGTAGATGATCATACTCAATGTTGATATAGGGCATTCAATTGATGTCCGTGCCCATACATTTCAATATCATCAATTGATCTTACCCTTCCACTTCATCCTTGTCTACTGGCCATTTCCAATAGTTGTCAGTCATGATGTCAGAGGCTATATCTGCAAGCCCCATCATTCTCTGCTGAATCTGATTCATCTGTTGCTTCTAGTAATGCTAGTGCCTTCTTCTCTGATACTTTTCATGCCTTAAAAACTAAGCCTGAAAATAGTAGCAATCATTATATTAATAATTCTATGTATACTGTAAGCCAATGAGCTCAATGTTTTTTAAGCTCAAAACTCTTTGACTTTAAGTATCAAGAGGTGCTTAATACAAAGTGGATGTGAACAACCATCCATTTGTGATATCTACTTGCTGCTGAATAAGTTTCATCAAATCTGCATGTCCTGTACTAGGGATGGGCAATTGCTGTTGGCCTGGAAGCATTACTTCTGCAAAATCTATGTGATTATATATTCAATGATTACAACTCAAACACCAAACTTAGTGCTGGAAACAACCAAGCTTGGAAGCCTGTACCTTGACCATGGGACTTTCTACTTTACTCATGAAAGATGACTGTCAAGCTGCAAGTAATCATACCTATGAGTCATGCAGAAAGCTGTACCTCTCTGCTTGCTGTTAACTCTGATTCACCTAAGGCAGAACATGAAACCTTCAAGTCACAGTGTGTGATGGAGGTGTCTAAGTTGAGCAATGAGCAAAAAGCAAGTTCCCTTACCTGATACTCAATGACTATTGGTAATAAAATTATGCACCTATTGGCCCTTTTGTCCCTACATTTTTCTGTGAACATTGGACATTCAGTGGAAGGAATATTCAAGAAGCTTTTACTGGGCCTGTCACACAATGTTTTTCAGTCCTTCCTTCACCTCCTCCCGTAGTTTGGGGTACTCATTGATGATATGAGAGGAATATCTGTCTGTGTTGGCTCCGGTCAGAGCTGAAACTAGTAGGATTTTAGCAAGCTGTTATATCACCCATTTAGGGTGCAGTTCTTGTAGGTGGCATGTCTTATGGCCATGGTTGGTCAAAACCTGAAAACGTTTACTGGAGGTGAGTATCTTCTTCCATACCACAAACCACAAAAAGGATAGTAGTCACCTTTTAATACAGTGTGCCCACTGACCTGTACTGGTAGTGGGAGTGTGATAGTGTGGAGACAATTCTCATGTTGAGCAAGGGAGAATCTCCTGATCTCTCTAAGATCAGGGTGCATGGCAGAAGGCAATTAGGTTCAGGAATGGTCAGCTTATGCCCTACTTGTGGTTTATAAAATCTTCTGTGTGACAAGTTCATTCAGCCTATATTATGCTCTCAAAATCATGCCGTCATGGTAAAACTTGCACAATGCCCTTCTCTGTAGCTTTCAGCTAAGGGTTTATGTTGTTCTTCTGGCTTGTCCAGCTTCTCACTTTTGTGTTGCAATGCATTCCAGATATACACCATGCTTTCAGGAACTCACATCTGAAATGTACCTGTGAAACCTCAAAGTTGCCTCTAACCCACGTTTTTGTATTTCCGATGTCAGATCTCGCTCCCATAGTTTGCTGGCAAAAAACTTTCAAGCTGTATATGAAGAATCAATTAATCAAGAATACCCTTCCACTCCTGAATAATCCCAAAAGTGAGTTGAAAAGTTTACATACAGGTCTGCAACATTGTGTTATACAGTGTCTCTGAGAGAAAAAGTCTATTGTCCAGCTACTCGGATTGTAGCTCACAATATGCACGATGGTTTAAGCAACCTAGATTGGGACGGTTTTCAACCTACAATCATTTCAACCTAAAATCAGGTATAAAATTATCCTAAGATTTATTTTGAAAAAATCATATTTTCATAAGCAAGGAATAGGTTGATCTACTTCAACCTAATAATACTGATCCCGACCTCACTTAGGTTGGTGTTGATTATTGACCGGATTCAGGTTGACCATCAACCTATCCCAGTCTCACAGCGGAAAGGCTTCAAGATTTGATTTTTGTGCCTCAAACCCGGCAAAACGAGAACCGGTGATTCAGAGTGAGTCATTGTCCACGTACGACATGGGGGAAAGGCGGGGTGCGGGAGGTATTTTCTACTTTCGAGCCGTTCGAACGGAGCAACCACCATTAAGTTTTCGAAGAGCCTCCCTGGTCTAGAACCAGGAACTTCAGAACACCGGCCCCCCTTTCATGCCCCACTACCATGTTATGTTGTGACGTCCAAACCATCCAACTTCCGAATTTCGGCTGGAAGTCCGTTTATTGGTATGCCTGAGGTAGCGTTGGGGTAGCAAAACACCCATCAGCTATCAATAGACCTCACTGGGTTCCTGAACCGGTGGGACCTGGACGAGAATAAGTGAGCGCGAGGATGTCGCGAGAGTCGGAGTTTGATTGCAAACATGCGAGACGTCACGGAGGTGTGACGAACTGCGATTATTATCTAGATCTGTTATCAAGATTCAAACATACATAGCGGTTCTCAGGCCTCGGTGCTCACGGTACTCTCTTTCATTTATAAAAAGAGCTGCAATTCTGATTTCTGACAAGTTTACATCTCTCGAAGGTGTTCCGATCCGACCCAACCTCCCGAGAAAATGACCCATTTTGCTTCGTCTGATTTTGCATGTCTTTTTTACAAAGCCACTTCGCCCTTCTTTGTCCAAGCCATCACCATGATGGCGGCTGTTGTGGTTATCCTGCTGCTGAAGAGGAGAAGCTCAGTACTCCCTCTTCCCCCTGGGCCGAGACGCCTTCCGATCATTGGGAACCTCTTGGTGAGTGCGCAGTTACATTGTCTTTTGTGAGGGCAACTTGAAATAAACGTTCATTGGTCAGGATATGCCTAAAAGCTTCCCAGCGCTAAGATTTGTTGAAATGGGAAAAGAATTGAGTGGGTCTATCCAGATCAAAGCTGGAAGCCACAGCTTGTCTCATGTACAGCTGTAGAATCTGACATCATCTATCTCAACGTGTCCGGAACAAAATTCCTCGTCCTCAATTCACTCCAGGCAGCAGACGACCTGCTAGACAACCGTTCCTCGATTTATTCTGGCAGGTGAGCTAGGGCTCGATCACCTACTTCTGTATCGTTTCCAACCATAACCTCCAGGCCACCATTCGTAATGGTGAACGAGCTGTGAGTGTCTACGCTCGCTCGACCCTTCTTCATCTGTTCTCACTACGGGATAATAGCATGGGGTAAGGACATTTGGACGTGATGAAAGGAAGCACCGTAGATGTCTGACTCTGTGAAAGATGGGATGGCGAATTTAGTAAATGGTTCGCCATGTACATAAAAGTACTGCGCCCAAGAGCCGTAGTTGTGACGATGGATAAGTTCTGATGGTGCAGAAATGGCTGGTATCTCCACAGGGGTAGCCCATTCAATTGGAATGGCGGCGATACGGTAGGTCGAATAATCGAGAAATTTCGAGTTATGAGCCCATACAGGGTTGGCTTCTCGAACTTTGCTAAGAATATCTTGCTCTGATCCGACGAAGGGATTGAGCTGAGGTGCAAACTCGCGAGTTTGCTCCAGAAGCTGAGCCATGGCTAGGGCGAGGCGGATGTTATACAATGATTTGACATTACCATTACTGGCGGTGTCAGTGACAAGAGTCAGTAGATCCCCAGGGATGCCCTACGGGAACAACTGGAAAACACACAGGCGGTCATTTCAACAAGGTTGGTTCCAAAGCCGGTGTCATATCCTCTAATCACTCGGTCAATTGACTTTGACACCAGAATTTCCCAATGGTCGCGTTAAGGAGCAACACCACTCACATCAATTGAAGACCAGCAGGGCCTTCCTTGCGAATCTTCTAAATGACTCTGAAAGCTTTCAAGAAAATACACGGTTGTAAGCGCGTGGACCACAAGATATGTCTCACTCTGAAATATTGAATTGGACGATAGAATGGCGGGATCCCTGTTAATTTCGGTGGCTTACGGGATCGATGTGAACGACAAGAATAATCGATATATACAAAATGCTGAGCGCGCCCTTGAAGCTCTCACATATGCACTCCAACCTGGTAATTTCCTGGTGGTAAGACTTCTGCTCAACCGTGAAAGCTCAGTATATCTGGAAACCTCGATTTGCAGGATTCAATTCCTTGGCTCAAGTATGTTCCTGAGTGGTTCCCCGGCACTGGCTTCAAATCAAAAGCGAGGGAGTGGAGGAGTCTACGCGAACGAGTGGAGCGTGAGGTGTTCGATGCCACAAAACGAGACATGGTCTGCTCCGCACAATCTATTCGAAACTCTCTCTGACTTCTCTCCAGGCCAATAGGAACTTTCAACCATCCTTCGTATCGAACGCACTCCAGCAGATACTTCATGATGTTGACCATACATCCAATACACTGCAAACTGCTCGCGAAGAATCGATAATTCGTGAAACTGCATCGTCTATTTACGAAGGTATGTGAACGCTGCCTGGTACTTTATAGTTTAGTGATTCAAATATCTAATTCAACCATTGACTTAGCTGGGACCGAAACAATTTCCTCAGCTTTTCTTTCGTTTTTCTTTGCCATGGTTTGCTACCCGGAATGTCAGGGAAAAGCTCAGAAAGAGATCGATACAGTGGTCGGGGACGGGCGGCTACCTGACCTGCGCGATCGGGACTCCTTACCGTATTGTGAGGCTATAATGAAGGAAGTGTTTAGGTGCGTAATGCTTAGCGCACAGTGTTTGAGTACGGTCAATAAGTTTCGTACCATCTAGATGGCAACCCCCTGCCCCCCTTAGTAGAATTTCTAATCTTGCTACAACTCCTCGCTATTCTGACGAGGCGGCCCTCTGTGACACATACAGGTATCCCTCATTACATCAGTGTGGAGGACGAGTATAGAGGCTATCGTATCCCCCGAGACACGACAGTGTTGTCGAACGTTTGGTGAGTCTCGATTCACTATATGATTCAGTATGTCGCTGGGTTTTTTTAACGGCCGATCCAAGGTCTATTTTTCACAATGAAGAGGTGTACCCAAACCCGTGCACCTTCAATCCGGAGCGGTGGCTTAAAAGACTTCAAGACGGCCGGACAGTAGTAAACTCGGATATTCCAGATATCACTCCAGCATTCGGGTTTGGTCGAAGGTTCGTCTCGTCGCTTAGCTTGAGCTCAAAAAAAAAAGACTAAAGCTTGTAAATCAAATTGATAGAATATGTCCAGCGCGACACTTCGCTCTTTCAGCCATGCTCTTGAACGTTGCGTCCATCTTAGCGGTATTCGATCTCCTGAAACCCGTTAACGAATCCACCGGGGATATTGTCGAACCATCTATGGAGTTTGTTGATTCAATGAAAAGGTAGGTCCTAGGTACTTGTAGATCCCGAACTCGTTGATAACTTTTTATTATACCAGATGTCCCGCCTCATTCAAGTGTGTCATGCGGCCACGCACGGGCAAACACGAAAAGCTCGTCCGTCAAGCAATGGAGCATCTTTAGCTTATGTTCTGATTGACTCATGCTTCCTCCCTCCATCTGTCACCTTTTCAACAATCTACCGTCTCAGTTCTCCCTGTGGCTCCCGAAGGAAAATTCCCTTGCGGTGGGCATCGTAATGATCGTATTCAAGGCGTGGTTCCTGTTGGAGTTTGCGATTCAACATCGGATGGATACATGTGCTTTTTCATACTACAAGTGGGTTCAACCCCACATTTTCCCTTTACCTATTCATTATCATCTTTACTTGACCCTCTCCTATTCCACATTGTAGTCCGTGACTTGTATAAATAGTGTAGCTAGACTACAGAATCATCATCAGTCCTTTGGACATCTATTCAAGAATTTATTCTGGCCAAGTTTGAAGACAGTCTCAACACTGTTATGCCAGCTGTTGACAACCCTTGCTGGGACAACTTGTGGAAAATTAATGATGGTTTGGGATACAACTTCTCAATGGTTGGGACTTTGTATTGTCAGATGGGGTGTTTTGTCTGTTTGTTACAGTGAAAACCAGTAATCACCCCTGTCAAGCTCATTTGGCAGAAAATGTCCCAGGGCTGCCCAGTGCAGGAGGTGATCATCTTCACTCCTATACCAGTAGTGCTCAACAACAATCTGCACAAACTAGACTCAATCAATTACTGAGGTGGCAGGTTTTTGTAGGGTTTCAATTGATGATGTGTGCACTGATCAAGCATCAGAATGGCTCTCAAATCTCTCCTGCCATACTGCCAGTCTGGGATAGACAAGGTTATCATTAATGTTGTGAAGTGCACTGAGGGACTTGTGAATATCTCAACTTGACTTGTGGGCTTTCAAAAAGATGGCACCTGATCAGATGCTTTTTTGGTAGTAGTTCTTACCATTTATACAGGAAAACAGGCAGTAACTTGCTGATTGGTGAAAACCAAATGGTTTGTTGTACATGGTCACAGGCCTCAGCCAGATGTCAGACTCACTGGAAGCATACACTTAGGTGAAGCTGCACATAAGATGGAAGAGACCTATAAAGGCACTATAATAACATTGAGTCTGTTTTCTACTGTGGTAGACATGGTTAGTTCTACCTTGCATATCATGATACAGATTTATATTGAGATGTCAAGAGGATGAATCAAGACCTGTAGCCATTTAGGATTTGATACTTCCAGTAGTTAGGAGTAGCTTTAGTTATATAAATTCCTTCATCATTTGTACTTCAGTGGAACCATCACTCCTCTATTTTACTTATTCAATATGATTTCCACACCTCACTTGGATAACCAACTAGGTCCCCCAAGAGATTAAGAGGCATCTTGCCTCTACACTGCATTAAAAGTCAAGTTCTTGATTGGTGACAAACAGCAGACCAGGATGGGTCAATCTTATATAAGTGTTGAACATTTGAACTTGTGCTGTGGGCTGCCCACCTTTTTTCCTGTCACTGAGTCACTCTCAGTTCCACTCCCTCCCACTTCACTCTGACTTTCCTTCCTTTCTTTCTTAGAGTATTCAAGGTTTGCAGCTCTTCAATACACAAGGCCTGGAGGTATTATGCCAACCCGGGATTCTGCTGCTATTATTAGGAAAAGGTAAGTGCCCTTGCTGATATTCCTTCTTCCTTTCCTTTTTAGTGAAACCTACTTAGATCATTGGCAGCTCGATGTTGATCTATAGGAGTCATGCGTTGGGCTTGCGCCGCTCGCGTAAAGCTCAGGCGGAGTAAATATTTAAGACCTTGGCTCATTCCTCTGTTGGGCATGATGTATGGGAGACAAGAGTTAGGAATTGATTCTTAGGTTTGTATGGAATCTATATAACCCCTGCTATTCCGTAATACGCTCAATCGCCTTTCTGTATCATCCATCGTCTTTGGGCATATCAATCTACCATTTATGACGGTCCTTGACCATCTATCACAAGCTTGCTCGACAGAACCAAAGCACCATGAATATGGGAGAACATGATGGCATATACCCAAACATTCCGCGTGGATATCGTTGCCGTATACCATTCACATTCAACTTCCTTACTTTACTTGAATTTGTACACACACCCCGCTGGTCGCGCGAGCGTGGTTCATGATGACACACGGCGCCCTCCCACGCTACCGCAGGGATGGGAATGGATAGATAACTTGATTGTCATGACACAAATTCAGTGTTTCACAAGTCCATCAGGCAGTGCTGGAAGTCCGACGATCCTCGTGCGTCGGACATGGCGTATGACACATGGCACTCAGATCCTGAATGACTGTTGGCATTCTGTACGAAGAAGGTTTCATGCTCGAACTCTGGTCGTTAGCGGCATCAATCGCCCTTATAAACATGATTTATTGAACCCAATAGAATGATCACGTCTTCTGAAATAATGCCGGAAACTGAAGATTCCTGCGCTGAATCTGTGGGTACGTGATCTGTGTGAAAGTGATGTTATAGCCTTATAGGGTAGGAAAGACGCCGCATGGAAGTCACCAGCCTTAGGCATCTGATTTCCGGAGATTCATCGGCCAAAACAAGACATGAGGTGCTCATCGGCGTCATGGAGACGGTTGAAAGTAACTTACTGGACGGAGTACAAGGTATAAGTCTTCAGCTTAACGCCATGAACACAGGCGCAAATGTGAATACAAAGACCTGAGATCGAAAAGGGTCGAATATACATCCTGATGATCAAAATATGCGAAGAACCAGGCTTCAGAATTGACTTGAATTCAGGTCAAAGGATAACGAATAAGGGGACTTGAAAGCAAATGGGTCAAAAGATAACCAATTTTCTCGTTTCAGTTCGAATCATCCGACAAGGTTTCGTTCAAAGTTCCGTGAGGACATTCAGAACACGTCGGTCGGATATATCACTAACCACAGTTTAGGTCGGCCTTTGCAGCAGCGAATCTGAACTTCCGATTGAAGTTCAAAAGGTGAGAGTCGCTTGAAAAGGTGAGGTGCTAGCGGTCAGACTCGAGGGTTAAAAGGCTTGGCCAATAGATATTTGAATAATTAGTGAACGTAACTCTAGAGGAACGTGACATACATATCTGTCCTTACACGGTATACTCGGGCATGGACTACTCGATTTGAGGTCTTGACTCGCTCCAGTCGGGTGTTCTCCGACTCCCGAACGATGGACATTGGACGGTAACATTTGCAAGGTCTTACTGCAGATCTGTACTTAGGAGACGTGGTGAACAGGAAACAAGGAGGCGTGTTAAGACGTGGAAAGCCGTGCGTTTATTGAAGGGTCACTCTGAATGAAGAGAGGACAATAAATTGGTCAATCGCGAAGAAGTAAATTGAACGTTGACAGTTCCTGTACCTGTGTCTTGTGTCAAAGTTACCGACCCATTTCATTTGTTTTTCAGTTCCGGAAGCGTTGAGCTGCTTCAGGACAGATATTGAATACGTCCGCCAACATTTAGATAAAGGCGATTACGAGGAGGCGCTCCCGGGCCGTGATAGAATTTTTCGACCTAAATCTAGTACGGCCTAACCTTCGCCCCTGGGCCTGATTTGCGATTTACTCAGGTACTTCAAGGCTTGATTGAAATCCACTATCTATTTAAACTATTTGTTGAGTTGACTTCAGATCTTCTTTTGAAACCTCCTTCTTGAGCACAAACGCACGGCTGGGCAGAGTACATCTGCTACGAAATCAACATGACCTACTTATGTGGTTGTCATTTGTTCCTTTAGGGCTCCGATGCGCTCAGTAGCAACGAGACCACATGAAGAGCGTAAGTGGAAGTGAAGCTTTACAAAACAGCGAGTTGACGACAACTAGTAAGTCTTCTCATAACGACTCCCTTTAAAGAATCATCGGTTGACTTCAGAGTCAAGTGGCCATGACCCTCGAAGCTCGGCTATACTATTAGAGAAGCGCATCCTGTCAGGAAAACGCATTCGGCTTACAATTCTTCGAGAGTAAAAGCGTTCACAGGAGGTTTAGAGGCACGTCGTGTTCAGTGAATTCGTAGCAATTTCGAGACACTGGCGAGGGTGTACCACGGGATATAAAATCACGGGTACCCAACAAAATATTGTTAGCAACGGAGCGATTTCAGGGGTAAGAATGGATAGAGGCATCGACACTCGTGGATGGGGTGGCTAATTCACATAAGACGTGGGGGACTGGGTTAGTGCATAAGGAATAAGTAGCCCGACAGGGGAATTGTATGTGGGGTGACCGAGATGAACGTATAATACCTGAGGAGACGGCCCAAGCGTGGGTGGGATTAATATTAAGGGGAGGAACCCACAGTTGGTATTTATAGTAGCCTCCGCCGTATATAAGATTGACGTGAATTGAAATAAGGTTTCAAAAAATGACTTTAAGTGAATCGACGATGTCGACTATTTATCTGCCCTGGGCGACACCAGGCCTCCTGGCTTCCTGTGTCGCCACCCGACTCCGATTCGCGAGGAACCAACGGTAAGTCAAAGCCCAAAATGAACGGAATTATCGAGGCTTGGCTTTACCTTCAGGGTTCCCATTCGTTACACAGTAATATATATAGAAGGAGAATACCGGGTAAATGGGTGCGGGTTTTCTCATAAGCCCCACCGGCATCAAAGTATCGGATACTTTTGCGTGATTCCACGGAGGTCCAGCCCTAATGATAAATCGAGTAATCTGCTATCCATCAGCAGCTTCAGCGTGCTCACGATCGTCGCTCGCGAGAAGAATGACAATTCATAAAACTGGATACACATACGTACCACACGTGAACGCCGGGTGAATGGACTAGGGGTAGGTTAGCGTAGGCGTCGGTACTGTCAGTTACAGTCACCAAGACATTACCGTAGTCCAGGGTTACAAGTTGGGAATACCCGTTCTTCGAGGCTCTAAGAATAGAAATAAGCTCACCACTAACCCGCCACTAGTTTGTTCACATGGAGCTGAACTAACGGTCTGCAGTCTAAAAAACGTGCCCCATCCTTCATTTGCACAATCTGCAGGTCCTCGTGCATCGTCATGCAGGTCAGGCTTGGAATGGGTTGATTGACAGCGCCATCGGTTCCTGCCACCTGAGAAGGGCGGGAAGCATCAATCACGGGTGTTTCGCCAAATTCCTCGCATTTTAATCTCGGACACCCATTAATAATGCAAGGATCTAAGTATATAAGTAGCCAAGCAGCTGCAAAAACCCCGTAACTAACGACCGCAGAAGAGCCCTGCTTCTCGAGGTTCTCACTCGGCTTCCCCTACCGGCCAGAGATGCGCTTTGCCATTACCCTCAGTCTCGCTGCCGCCGCTGCCGTTACAGGCACCAGGGCACAAAAATCTCATCAAGCTCGTGACAATACTGGTACTGGTTCGTACTATAATTCTCTTGTAGCGGTGATCGTCAAGTTCTTAGTTTTTGGGATTAAAACCTACAGGAACATTGTTGACTTCCTTATCCGAGCTCAAAGACACCGAATACGATTTTGTCATTGTTGGGGGTAAGCAGCTCCTCCGAAACCCTTGGGAGTAGGATTTACGTTAAATACGCCGTCATTTTTAGGTGGCACCGCCGGTAGCGTGCTCGCCAACCGTCTCACTGAATCTGGGCAACATAAAGTCCTCGTTGTTGAAGCAGGCATAGAGTGCGTTTCCCGATAACTGAACTCATTTACCCGTGAACTAACCCCAGGTTATCCAAGTCACAAAGGAATCCTAGATCTCGTCGTTCCGCTCTCAGCGTTGGGGCTCAGAGACAATGGCACAGCGACTAATTGGAATTACACGACGGTGCCTCAACCCGGTGCGCTCAATCAGAGTCTCGAGGTGGCGAGAGGGTTTGTGCTAGGCGGAAGCAGTAGCACCAGTGCGTTATCCCGCGTTCGACATATCGTTACTAGACATATGACGCTTCATCAGACACATTACAATGGTATCGCGCCTCCAACGACCTCTATGACACATTTGCGCGTCTCAGCGGAGATGAGGGATGGTCATGGAATTCCGTGAAGGACTATTACCTCAAGGTACCATCAATCCCTGCTTAAATCCGATATTCCCTTCAATTAATGGTTGTCCTCATCATTCAGACCTCTCGGCTGGTTACTCCCCAAGATGGACGCGACATAACTAATGAAACTGAAGCCCCTGCTCACGGTGACGGACCTGTCAAAACTACCGTAAACGGTTTCGTATTTGATATCGACACAGTTTTTGAGAAGGCAGCGAGGAACTCCGAACGTTTCCCTTACAACCCAGATTACAACTCCGGAGATACACTGGGAATAGGTAATCCTTCTCTATTTTCTGACTGGGCCCAAGCATAGAGCCTAACGAGTGTACCCTGTCAGCTTGGGCGCAATCTACAACTGGTGGAGGGGAGAGAAACAGCGCAGCTACCGCCTATCTCGATCCAGCATTACACAGAACTAACCTGGATGTTCTCATAAACACTCGAGTAACCAAAATCCTTTCATCATACTCGAATGAGGGTAAACCTGTAATGAACGTGGTTCAATTAGCGTCAGACGCAAATGGTACGCTTGATTCCTCCCTAACAACCTTAGTCCGAATATGAAAAACTTGTTACTAGGTCCCCAAGTGAATATCACTGCATCCAAGGAAGTCATTCTTTCCGCCGGAGCGATAGGTTCTCCACAGATCCTTCTCCTCTCGGGTATTGGTCCCAAAGCAGACCTCAAAGCCCTTAACATTGATGTCGTCTTGGACTCGCCCGCTGTTGGCTTGAATCTCACAGACCAACCTGCTATAGGGGTCGTGTACAATGTTACTTCTGTCAACACTTGGACAAACCTTGTGCGGGACCCAGCGCTAGCAGACCAACTCCTAGAGCAATGGAAAGAAAACAGAACAGGGCCCTACGTCAATTACCCGGGATCGATAGTGGGTAACTTTAAACTTCCTCCAATCTTCAAAGACGTTTCGTCAGGGCCCGGAAGTGCCAGTGTCGGGTTTGTTACTGTTGTAAGTTTTATTCGAGACCCTGTATGTCTGGCGGTGTAGATTCACGTGATTCTAGGACAGTTATTTGGGTGCCCCCCCGGTTCCAGAAACCGGCGAGTTCATCAGCTTGTTGGTGGCCGTTCTCAGTCCTAGCTCTCGTACGTTTCCTCCCCATTCATCCGTGATTCAATGCATCATCTAGTGATGATTTCTGTGTCATTTTCCAGGTGGATCCGTGAAGCTTGCAACAACCAATCCTTTTGACCCGCCTCTTATTGACTTTGGGATTTACAGCAATGAACTCGATATGAAAGCCCAAATTCAAGCGATGAAGATGGTGGACGAAGTTTTTGCTTTGCCCCAGTTTAAAGGGATTTTCCTGGGCCCATATCCGGATTTGGCTGCCGCAAAAACGGACGAGCAGAAGGCTGATTATGCTCGAAAAAACGTAGGCGTGTACGACCATGCCTCTTGTTCTGTTTCAATGGGACCAGGGGGTGTCCTTGACTCTCACCTGAAAGTCAAGGGTGTTGAAGGACTGAGGGTCGTGGACGCCTCGATTTTCGTAAGTGTTCTTTCTCGGTTTATAATTTGATAAGGTGTCTAACCTGGGTTTTCCTTTTTTCACAGCCCGTAATTCCTGAGTCCAACACCCAAGCGCCGGTTTATATCGTTGCGGAAAGGGCAGCAGATTTGATCAAAGCGGATTGGAAGTGACATGGTGTTGAATGATTCATAGTATCCGGACAATTTTTAATCATTGGATTTCGTTGTTGTATAAAATTATTCATATATCGAGCGTTTGCCATTGCATTAAGTCTGTAAACTGATTTCTATGGTGCCGGCCACCTAGTCACCACCTGGCAAACCAATACCCAGGCTTCCCACGACATCCAATTTTTAATTCCTCTTACAGAATGAAAGCTTTTCACATGTAGATAAAAACTGTAAGAGGGATTCTTCCCCCGACCCATTTTTGTATATTTGTACTTCTGAATTTGGTCACATTTCCTTTTTTGGAAGTGACTTAACATCACGTGCAGGTTAAGGGTAGGTTAATATACAAGACAATTGCAAGAAACAGTATACTACTGGCACGAAAACTGCCTTCTTCCATGTATCCATTGCACTAACCATCCCTGTACACATAAAAAATAGTGGGGAGGACCATGCTTCCGACCAGTGCCAGGTACCTCACCAGTCACACACATGACCATGACTGTGACAGAAAAAAACAGGATTTTGCCAACCTACTCTACCAGCCAATCTAAAATTTTGAAAATCTCGGACCAATTTGGCCACTGCACATTTTAGGTGGTGACTAGTATTGTGAGAATAAGGAAAAGGATTGATTATTCTATGTACCAACTACATCCTAGCTTATATACCTACTGGTAGACTATCTAGAAGGTTCTGTATCTACTGGATCAGTAAGCATATGAGTAAGCGACTGGAGTATCTGAGTAAGAAACAGAGAAAGAAACAGAGAGAAACCGTGAGAATATTCTATGAGTTTCTACACTCGCGCTTGTACAAATGGAGATCTACAACAACTAGGTGGCCGGCACCATAAGAAATGGGGATCCCGGCAGTAAGCTCTTAACAATACATCTGTAATCAGGCGTGCGGATCATCCGTAAGACTGATGTGACTTACATCACCCAGAGCTCGATTAGACCAAAGCTTATATCTCGGAAATTGGTTCCCGTCATGCTTTCTAAGGGTACGTACTTAGACTCAACTGAGCTCCTTCCCGTTCGTCATCCCTCGCAGCCCGTCGGATAGGAGTGCTATGCTTGCCTTCAGTCTTGTATAGTGTCCAATCCGCCAGAAATACAGAGACCTCCTTCGATTATGGTCCCCAACGTAAAGCACCAACTCCTCAAGTTTGCCATCTTTCTTCTGACCTCCAACGATCTCCCAAACCCATTTCGCAAATTTGTCATCAATTTCTGTGTACTTACGGAGATGGAGTCCCAAATCATTATGTCGATCTCCAGATGAAGGATTGGGTACGCGGGTACGAATCAAGTCTAATTGCTCGGGAGAGAGTACACGGCAACGAGGTAGTTTTATATTTTCGGCTTCGTGAAAGGAGAGTGAGTGAGGAGACCACCCGGACTCAAGAAGAGTGAGTATATCGATGTCAAGAGCTGGGAGTTTGTTAAAGATGGAAAGCGAGAGAATGGAGTCCGTGACCGCAGAACATGCTTCTGAGCTTGAGACTCCGGCATCACGTTGTAACCATATGAAACGACAGTGTGAGCGATAATTGATAAAGGTTTGAGTCTGTCGAATGTTTCTGGGCATCTCATCGTACTGAAGTGAGCCCCCTCCAAGCTTCCAGTCTCGAAGATTGTAGGTGCCGGACTCTAGTTCAGTCTATCAATATGCATCTGTAAAAATCAGGGGCTTGGCCGAATTGTTACTACTACGGTCGATCAAGTAAGGCTGACAACAAAAAAGTTGTAAATCCAGATGCAGTCACGATAGGGGTTGAAGCTGACATCATCAGCAAAAAAGCCCATGGATTATATAGCCCTATGGTGATTGCAATATGTCCCAATAATTTTAGTAGAATATGATGAACTGTAATCATTTTGACTCAATACACAGCACAAGACCGCGAATTATCGGGCAGAGATAATTTTCTGTAATTTAGGATTACCGCATGTTTCCTGTAGATTATCTCTGACAAACATTCCTGCAGATTATGGCGGTCAATAGCGATTTAAAACTCAACTATTCAGAATCAGTCACACACCTGTCGTTTTGATGCTGCATCTAAGTGCATGTTTTCATGGGGTAGTTTCACAATAGTGTATGTTTTGCATTTAATCAATCTGTCCTTTTCCTCTTCCATTGCACCTTCCCACTGTATCCAGTCTGGTCACCCTTTGGCTTCTTTAAGCATAACTGGATCATAGGCTTCTATCTCTGCCATGACTTTTGCTAAACTGGTGACTGGGTGCCTTGTTTCCCTATTTTGTTGGCCAGTGCATAATCTAATGTCCTGAAGGTTCCGAGTTGGTTTTCTGGCACATTTCCCAGTAAATATATTTGGATCAATGGGTTCTGTGATTCCTCAGCCGTTGGTTCTATGTAGCATGTTGGAATTTCTTTAAGATCTGTGAGATTGGGTCAGTCAGGTGTCATGTGTGATGTGGTACCTAAATCGAATACAATTGGCGGAGTCCCCTTGAATTTGTCTGTATAATATGCGATTTCTGATGATTTCTCTCGGGAATGGCAAGATTGACTACTAGTTGTTTGTTTGGTAATGAACTCTGTGTGGGTGATTTCTTTCACCATCCATAATGATTCCACAAAATCTATTTCTTTGGCTATGGCTGCCTTTTCTTTTGGTGGCTTTTTTGAATATTGCGTGAATTTTCTGGATTTGGAGCTGTTATTTTCGCATTCAACCTCCTTGGCTGAGTTAGCCTGTGCAGGTTTGGTGGCACATTTATTTGCCTTATGTCCAAATCCTTGACATCAGAAACATTTCAATGTCTCAAATTTTTGATCTTCTCCCAATTTTCTATTCTGGGTACTCCTGCTAAATCTGCCTCGGGTAAATCCTCTGCCCCTGAATGATCCATGGCCTCGTCCTCGGCCTCTACCACGGGATTCAAATCATTTGTAAAGTGTACAGTCTCCTTGGAATTTTTGTGCTGGATGACAAGACTATGTCCCTTAGCACAGAGAGTAGCCATGATTTCTGGTGTCATTTCTTTCCCTGCTACATAGTAGGCTTCTGTTCTTGCTTCAACAGCTGAAATGAATTGGCTTGGGAGGGATGCTATGATGGCATTCATGAATTGGTGTTCCAATAGTTCTATGTTCCAGTTTACAATCTGATCTCTGATTGAAATCATGGTGTCGAGGTGTGAATCTATTTTTGCTGGGTCTGTAGTGTGATGGTGTGAAGCCTCTTTTGTAGACTGGCTGCATTGATGGCATTGGTTGAGTTAAAATCAACTTTAAGTCCCTGATATAATTCTCCGGAGTAGTTGACCCATGCATATCAGCAATAAATGGTGTCTGGAATTTTTCCGCATAAAATTGTGAGAATGCTGTTGCTCTCGACATCCTTGGGATCTGGCCAATATGTTTCCATATGTTGTTTCCCATCTTCTGTAGTTATTTTTCTCTCCTTCAGCAGTTCTTTAAATTTATCCATCTTGCTTGCTTTGATCAACCAATCTAAGCAATTAATCCATAATGACCAATTGCTCCCATCATTCTTTAGCATTGGGATGCTTACAAATAACTTTGTGATGTTTGGTGCCATGTCTTCTTCATCACTGTCTGATGATTCAGATTCAGATTCAGAACTTGGTTGTTCCAGTTCTTCTAGTACTTCTCATTGTTTTCCTTTCGAGTCTACAGGTGGTGTCTGTTCTCTTCTTCTTGGAGGTGGAGGTGAAGGTTCTCTGGGTGGTAAGGGGTTCTTGGGTGGATTATTTGACTCCTTGTCAGGTGGTTGATCCAATGTTTCTTTAACTGGTGAAGCTGGCTGGGATTGCTGTGTTCTGCTTCTTGTTTGATGATCTCCAGTAATTGAAATTTCCTGATCTTTGTGTCTCCTCCTTTGGGCACTGGTATTGTATGAATTGATATGTAGCTGTTTGGGCATGGACTGATTCTGCACTGCTTTCAATTTCTGGGTTCCTTGTCCATTAGATATCTATCCTTGTTTACGACTTGATCAAATATGTGTTGTTTGTTTGCACAATGTAAAGTGATTCTTGATGTCAATGCCTGAGACATAAAATCTCCTTGATATCGATGTTAGAATAAGTATGATCCAGGGCCCATAACCTGTGAGAGAGTATGTGGACAGTTGTCTCGTACAACTGAGTCAGTCTCTATAATCACTCCAAGTGATCTAGCAGCTAAGTTACCACTTCCTGTGGTGTTGACCAGTCATCTTACTTCCTGTAAGATGTCCAAAGGACTGACAATGATTCCATAGACTAGCTACATTATTTATACAAGTCACAGATTATGATGTGGGATAGGAGAGGGTCAAGTAAAAGTGATAATGAATAGTAAAAGGGAAAATGTGGTTCTTGAATAGATGTCCAAAGGACTGATGATGATTCTGTAGTCTAGCTACACTATTTATACAAGTCACGGACTACAATGTGGAATAGGAGAGGGTCAAGTAAAGATGATAATGAATAGGTAAAGGGAAAATGTGGGGTTGAACCCACTTGTAGTATGAAAAAGCACATGTATCCATCCGATGTTGAATCGCAAACTCCAACAGGAACCACGCCTTGAATACGATCATTACGATGCCCACCGCAAGGGAATTTTCCTTCGGGAGCCACAGGGAGAACTGAGACGGTAGATTGTTGAAAAGGTGACAGATGGAGGGAGGAAGCATGAGTCAATCAGAACATAAGCTAAAGATGCTCCATTGCTTGACGGACGAGCTTTTCGTGTTTGCCCGTGCGTGGCCGCATGACACACTTGAATGAGGCGGGACATCTGGTATAATAAAAAGTTATCAACGAGTTCGGGATCTACAAGTACCTAGGACCTACCTTTTCATTGAATCAACAAACTCCATAGATGGTTCGACAATATCCCCGGTGGATTCGTTAACGGGTTTCAGGAGATCGAATACCGCTAAGATGGACGCAACGTTCAAGAGCATGGCTGAAAGAGCGAAGTGTCGCGCTGGACATATTCTATCAATTTGATTTACAAGCTTTAGTCTTTTTTTTTTGAGCTCAAGCTAAGCGACGAGACGAACCTTCGACCAAACCCGAATGCTGGAGTGATATCTGGAATATCCGAGTTTACTACTGTCCGGCCGTCTTGAAGTCTTTTAAGCCACCGCTCCGGATTGAAGGTGCACGGGTTTGGGTACACCTCTTCATTGTGAAAAATAGACCTTGGATCGGCCGTTAAAAAAACCCAGCGACATACTGAATCATATAGTGAATCGAGACTCACCAAACGTTCGACAACACTGTCGTGTCTCGGGGGATACGATAGCCTCTATACTCGTCCTCCACACTGATGTAATGAGGGATACCTGTATGTGTCACAGAGGGCCGCCTCGTCAGAATAGCGAGGAGTTGTAGCAAGATTAGAAATTCTACTAAGGGGGGCAGGGGGTTGCCATCTAGATGGTACGAAACTTATTGACCGTACTCAAACACTGTGCGCTAAGCATTACGCACCTAAACACTTCCTTCATTATAGCCTCACAATACGGTAAGGAGTCCCGATCGCGCAGGTCAGGTAGCCGCCCGTCCCCGACCACTGTATCGATCTCTTTCTGAGCTTTTCCCTGACATTCCGGGTAGCAAACCATGGCAAAGAAAAACGAAAGAAAAGCTGAGGAAATTGTTTCGGTCCCAGCTAAGTCAATGGTTGAATTAGATATTTGAATCACTAAACTATAAAGTACCAGGCAGCGTTCACATACCTTCGTAAATAGACGATGCAGTTTCACGAATTATCGATTCTTCGCGAGCAGTTTGCAGTGTATTGGATGTATGGTCAACATCATGAAGTATCTGCTGGAGTGCGTTCGATACGAAGGATGGTTGAAAGTTCCTATTGGCCTGGAGAGAAGTCAGAGAGAGTTTCGAATAGATTGTGCGGAGCAGACCATGTCTCGTTTTGTGGCATCGAACACCTCACGCTCCACTCGTTCGCGTAGACTCCTCCACTCCCTCGCTTTTGATTTGAAGCCAGTGCCGGGGAACCACTCAGGAACATACTTGAGCCAAGGAATTGAATCCTGCAAATCGAGGTTTCCAGATATACTGAGCTTTCACGGTTGAGCAGAAGTCTTACCACCAGGAAATTACCAGGTTGGAGTGCATATGTGAGAGCTTCAAGGGCGCGCTCAGCATTTTGTATATATCGATTATTCTTGTCGTTCACATCGATCCCGTAAGCCACCGAAATTAACAGGGATCCCGCCATTCTATCGTCCAATTCAATATTTCAGAGTGAGACATATCTTGTGGTCCACGCGCTTACAACCGTGTATTTTCTTGAAAGCTTTCAGAGTCATTTAGAAGATTCGCAAGGAAGGCCCTGCTGGTCTTCAATTGATGTGAGTGGTGTTGCTCCTTAACGCGACCATTGGGAAATTCTGGTGTCAAAGTCAATTGACCGAGTGATTAGAGGATATGACACCGGCTTTGGAACCAACCTTGTTGAAATGACCGCCTGTGTGTTTTCCAGTTGTTCCCGTAGGGCATCCCTGGGGATCTACTGACTCTTGTCACTGACACCGCCAGTAATGGTAATGTCAAATCATTGTATAACATCCGCCTCGCCCTAGCCATGGCTCAGCTTCTGGAGCAAACTCGCGAGTTTGCACCTCAGCTCAATCCCTTCGTCGGATCAGAGCAAGATATTCTTAGCAAAGTTCGAGAAGCCAACCCTGTATGGGCTCATAACTCGAAATTTCTCGATTATTCGACCTACCGTATCGCCGCCATTCCAATTGAATGGGCTACCCCTGTGGAGATACCAGCCATTTCTGCACCATCAGAACTTATCCATCGTCACAACTACGGCTCTTGGGCGCAGTACTTTTATGTACATGGCGAACCATTTACTAAATTCGCCATCCCATCTTTCACAGAGTCAGACATCTACGGTGCTTCCTTTCATCACGTCCAAATGTCCTTACCCCATGCTATTATCCCGTAGTGAGAACAGATGAAGAAGGGTCGAGCGAGCGTAGACACTCACAGCTCGTTCACCATTACGAATGGTGGCCTGGAGGTTATGGTTGGAAACGATACAGAAGTAGGTGATCGAGCCCTAGCTCACCTGCCAGAATAAATCGAGGAACGGTTGTCTAGCAGGTCGTCTGCTGCCTGGAGTGAATTGAGGACGAGGAATTTTGTTCCGGACACGTTGAGATAGATGATGTCAGATTCTACAGCTGTACATGAGACAAGCTGTGGCTTCCAGCTTTGATCTGGATAGACCCACTCAATTCTTTTCCCATTTCAACAAATCTTAGCGCTGGGAAGCTTTTAGGCATATCCTGACCAATGAACGTTTATTTCAAGTTGCCCTCACAAAAGACAATGTAACTGCGCACTCACCAAGAGGTTCCCAATGATCGGAAGGCGTCTCGGCCCAGGGGGAAGAGGGAGTACTGAGCTTCTCCTCTTCAGCAGCAGGATAACCACAACAGCCGCCATCATGGTGATGGCTTGGACAAAGAAGGGCGAAGTGGCTTTGTAAAAAAGACATGCAAAATCAGACGAAGCAAAATGGGTCATTTTCTCGGGAGGTTGGGTCGGATCGGAACACCTTCGAGAGATGTAAACTTGTCAGAAATCAGAATTGCAGCTCTTTTTATAAATGAAAGAGAGTACCGTGAGCACCGAGGCCTGAGAACCGCTATGTATGTTTGAATCTTGATAACAGATCTAGATAATAATCGCAGTTCGTCACACCTCCGTGACGTCTCGCATGTTTGCAATCAAACTCCGACTCTCGCGACATCCTCGCGCTCACTTATTCTCGTCCAGGTCCCACCGGTTCAGGAACCCAGTGAGGTCTATTGATAGCTGATGGGTGTTTTGCTACCCCAACGCTACCTCAGGCATACCAATAAACGGACTTCCAGCCGAAATTCGGAAGTTGGATGGTTTGGACGTCACAACATAACATGGTAGTGGGGCATGAAAGGGGGGCCGGTGTTCTGAAGTTCCTGGTTCTAGACCAGGGAGGCTCTTCGAAAACTTAATGGTGGTTGCTCCGTTCGAACGGCTCGAAAGTAGAAAATACCTCCCGCACCCCGCCTTTCCCCCATGTCGTACGTGGACAATGACTCACTCTGAATCACCGGTTCTCGTTTTGCCGGGTTTGAGGCACAAAAATCAAATCTTGAAGCCTTTCCGCTGTGAGACTGGGATAGGTTGATGGTCAACCTGAATCCGGTCAATAATCAACACCAACCTAAGTGAGGTCGGGATCAGTATTATTAGGTTGAAGTAGATCAACCTATTCCTTGCTTATGAAAATATGATTTTTTCAAAATAAATCTTAGGATAATTTTATACCTGATTTTAGGTTGAAATGATTGTAGGTTGAAAACCGTCCCAATCTAGGTTGCTTAAACCATCGTGCATATTGTGAGCTACAATCCGAGTAGCTTTATGCTGGGTCAACTACTATGGCTCTTAGTGGCCGCGGGGTCAATCCAATTAATATCATCGCGGCTTTGATCGACCATGTACAGTCGACATGAACGAGTTTCATACACATGCACAAGGGAATTTGGAGGCTGGTGATATTGAGTAGACCTTGCTGAGATTATGTGTTCATACTTTATATTGCTGTCAAACTGTTCTTGATGAAAAAAGTCAGACATTGAGGACTTCGTCAACATCAGAATCGAAGCGGAGAGGACACGTGATTGCGAACTCGGACGTCAATTTTTTTCTGACTCTTACTTGCATCTCCCATCGGTCTCGTTTTGAGGAATTCTTGCAGTCAAACTACACAGTAAGTCCAATGTAGTCAAATTCCTGATCTAAAAGCTTACCTTTCTCTCTACCATGACAGCCGATGTCAGAGAAACGAACAGCTCTTTCGACCCTGGACAACACTGTTCGGAAACACCCTCGGGATTTAGAGAGTAAGTGCAACGGTTATCGTGTATGAACTGCATTTTATATAAAGCTTATCTACTGTCTAGCTCAGCAGAACTCTGATACCCCGCAAAAATTGATGAAAACTGAGCCAACCTCTCCTGTCGTCACCAAAAAACAATGCTTCATTCAATCCCAGGCTCCGAGATACAAGTCGAGACAGGATTGGAGCGACGAATTTGTTGGAAGTAGGCACAACAACCCGTACGTAACTCGTTGCCTCTTGCTCTGCATGATCCTTGACGACATGTCCACTCTGTTTCCAGCCTGACAATGCGACTTATCACAGAAGATGAGAAGAAGATACTAAAACTCACAAACGAAGTCACATACTTCAAGGAAAGCTCCCTAAGCCTTCGAGATAAGTTGCATGAGGTTCAAAAAGAGAATAGGAAATTGGGAAATGAGGTGCAAAGGCTGAAGAATGCTGTTCATGATCAAAAGATTGAGCAGATGTGCGAGGATAAGGGACACGAGATGATGAGATTGGAATGGAGAGAGAGGGAGGCCGAACTTACAGCAGAGATAACTAGCTTGAAGGAAACATTGCTTAGAACACAGGGTCAACTTCGTCATTTGAGGGAGTCTATTTCTTGAAAGATGCTATTGGTACATTAGGTCTAATATCTGTGTTTTATATACTCCAGAGAATGTTAATCCTGTTCAGCTCTTGCTAGACTTCCACTTCGGTCAATGATGGCGTACTTACTACCTCCACATGGTACTCGCCCCACCAAGCACTGAATACTGGTAACATCCACTACATCTAGTTTCCCCATTCCTTCGAAAAAATGAATGTCAAGTGCAGCAATCTGAGAATGTAGAAGTCTACAGGACCGTATTTGACACATAATAAGGGTTGTGGGGCAGGTAAGCTTGAGCCGAGGCTGAGGTTCAGTAAAACGAACAACAAAGATTTGTTGGAGTTGACCGTAGTAAGTTTGGAGTTCAAAGTCTTCCCGTGAATGGCCGTTGTCTGCATTTCTATCAACATACATCTCATACTATCGCACATGTTGTCGGTCTCTCGGATAGAGCAGAAAGAGGGCTTCAGCACATACTCGAATAAAAGAGGCATCTCGATTGTCCTCCCGAAGCTTCCCAACTTCAACCGCCCTCATGGTATCCCCCTCGTCAGAGTCTATACACTTTACCTTTCCCCACCGCTCAATTTTGGCTTTTCCAAGACAGCTTTTGACAGTCGACACAGTAAGTTGAGGAACATCCATTTGAAAGCGAGTGACTGAAGCCCCAATTAGCGGGGTCAATTCAGAGACTTCAGGAGAAGTAAGGTCTAGGGGTGGTAGTAAAATACATGTAGGATCTGTGGGCATCATTGGAGGTTGCAGAAACACCAATGGATCAACTCACATGCAAGATCAAAAAATCCCCCTTGTTGTCCCAACGATGGCTGATGACCGTTCAATGAAAGTTCCTTGGAGACGCCGAACATCACCTTGACTTGCGCAAGTTGTGCCTCTTCAAGAACTTGTCTGGCTAATGCTGCAAAGGGGAAACACCGACTTCGTATGGTGGGACCGAGTTTACCGCAGTATCGCTCCATTGGAAATGCCCAATAGCACCATACCGGGTCACTGGCCTTGATTTCAGGTGCAATGTGAAGGAGGGCATGAATTGTTAAAGGGCATAGGGCCACACGGTCTGGATCAAACTGGTAGTAGATTCTGGAAGAGATGTGTCAGTACTGAGCAGAGAGTATGTGTAAGTGAGAGACACTTGCCGTTCATACTCCTCCACCCACCTAATGAAGCCAACCCTTATATCCTCCAGTTCTTCTGATGTTATCTTGAATTGCAAGCAAATGTTGAGCAGGCGGACCAGCTCAACAAAATGGTTGTAATAAGACTCATCTTGGAAATGGCCACGTAGAAGGACTGGTCCAAGGTACAGAGTCCAGAACAACAACATTTCCACCGACATGTACACACCATCAGCAGCAAGTTTGGGGACATGTACTCTGTAAGCAGACGGAATTGTAGCTCCTGACTTGGCCGTTGCAGCCCCTATTGCTTCCCAGACTGGTTTCGAAAATATGTATTGCTCCTGACTGGCATCTAGATCTTTGAACTCTCCAGACTTCTCCCAAACTAGATGCATGAAGTCATAGGAAAAGGATGTTGGGAACTGCAGAGACTGAATGTTGAACAAAATAGATAGCCCTTTGATTCCAGACTCCCTTGAATGGTATACTGCCTCTGCCTCTGTGCTAGAAACTTCAACATGTTTGGCCTGTGCAAGCATTTCCTCATGTGATCTAAGGGGCAGATCATCTCCTTTGAAGTAGATGATTGTTGATCCAGTGGTGGAGGGATGAGCAGACTGTTTGTGAGGAACATAATTGGTGGTGACCTTGCTATTTGGGATTCACAGCCCAGTGATCTTGCACATATGGCAGGGAGAGAATCTGTTGTGTCCAACAATCCTCATGACCATCGACATGGCCAGAATATCCCCAAATACCAGTATGAGATCGGCTCGAAGTACAAACATTGACCTAGACAGAGCATTGTAGGTGGTAACTCCAATCCTGGGGCGTAGTAACTCTCGCACCAAAGGCCACAGAAAGGAGTCTATGTCTTTCGGCTTCTTTGGACCCAGAATAACACCTAATGCAAGAATGTTCTCCATGAGGAAACAGATATTGGGTGGAGGATTGTAGTTGAAAAGGATGAGTGGCCAACACGTTGTGGTGAAGCGCCGGTAGCAAACACACAGAGACTGGAGCAGAGGCTCGACAGTCAACAACTAGTCCCAAGACAAAGACAATTGATATAAGCCCGGTATTCTACAGAGTACAAATATGCACCTAGTCCCAAGACAAAGAGGTCAAGATGGGGGACTAGGTGACGAGTCGTCCTATATATACTACTCAGCATGTGACCTATGATGTCGTGACCTGGTATCATGTGGAAACTGATAGAACGTAGCGGAAACCAACAGAACATAGTGGAATAAAGATAAAGGTAAGGTCTAAAGATGAAACCAGAATGATGTATCGTAGTAGAAGGAAAAGAGACTGTAAGGAGGTAAAAGTAAAATAGTACGCACTTTGTGACATTACCCCCCTTCTAAGACCATTGTCCTCGATGGCTATCGCTTTGACTTTTTCTTTTTCTTCTTCTTCACTGGTACGTCTGACTCCCCTACTGCATCTGGATGCTCTGCATGGAACTCCTCCACCAGTTCCTGAGCATTCTTCATGTTTTCTGCCGGCTCCCAGGAGATGTGTCCTTCATCCCAGCCTTCCCACTTTACCTCATACTGTAATTTTCCTCGGTGAATTCTGCTATTGAGAATTTTCTCCACATCATACTCCCCTACTGCTCCATCTTCCTCTAGCTCTATTGGTCCGGGTTGTGATGGTCGTTCACCGTTGATATCATTGCCTTGCCAGGGGGAGAGTTTGTCGATGTGGAAGACTGGATGGATTCGGTGTCGTCCCCAAGGGAGCCTCAACCGATAGTCTAGATCTCCTACACGTTCTAATACCTCAAACGGGCCCAGCTGTCGATCTGAGAGTTTGCGACTTGGTGTCTTCAGATCGATATCCTTGGCGTCCAACCATACATAGTCTCCAACCTTGAACATATGAGCTTCCTTCTTCCCCTTCTCATATGCTGCCTTTTGTTCCTTCTTCACTGTTTCCAGTGCTGCCTGCATGTCCTTCCGCAACTCCTTCAACACCTCAATCTGTTCATCTATGTCCTTTCATCCTGTACGCTGTCCTACTGGGATGTTGAATAGGGGCTGGTATCCGTATACTGCCTCAAATGGGGAGAGGTCGTGTGCAGAGTGAGTTTTGGAGTTGATGACGAACTCTGCCATTGGAAGGTGTTTCGCCCAGTCCGTCTGTCTCCTCCCCACATATAACCAGAGGTATTTCTTGACTTCTTGGTTGGCCTGCTGAAATGTGCTAAGAAGGGTATTAGTGAAGGTACTACAACTAAGGTTGTAGTCTCCAAACAACACTCCTAAGGCAAGTTTTACGAGGACTGGTTCGACGTTGATTGAAGGTTCTGTACTTAGCCAAAGAGGAGGAGGATGTGGAGTCAAAGTGCAAAATGGACTTCAACTTAAATTCGACTCAGGAATGCTTGTCAGAAGCTTCCAAGCCCAAGATGGACAAAGGTAAAAGGAAGAGAAAG
>MU127928.1:0-71012 GCA_014904975.1 Marasmius fiardii PR-910 | reverse complement strand
TTCATAGTGTTTCCCTCCACCTCTGAACCCCCCTTCAGAGCGTAGTATAGGATCTGAAAGTCATCCAAGACCCAGTTCCGCACTTGATATTTCGTTCTTGAGTTAGCTACTGGCGGAACCTTCGATCAACGTCGAACCAGCTCTCGCATTACATACGCTAGACCTCAAGAGTGATTTGTTTGGTGTTTCTATAGTTTTAGGATTCTTGCTGTAGTACTTTATGGTGCTAGGACTTATATATATCACACACTTCACCCTTACCCCATCTTAGATGTTTTAGCGCTACAGAAACTATTCACCTGCCACCCTCTCTCCGACAAATCTCCACTATTTGCTGACTGCTCTGACAAACCTTTAAGAAGGTTGCAATTCATTTCCACCCTCAAACAACATGTTTCCTCCATTGGTCTCAACTCCTCCCTCTACTAGGGCTGCGTCATCAGCTGCAGTGGCAGGTTACTCGGATTTTGAGATTCAGCTTTTAGGACGGTGGCGTAGCAACGCATACAAGCTGTACATTGACATTCCACATGATTGAGTTCTTCATCTTTCTGCTCGTCTTCATGTGGGCTTTGCTCAGGGCACACTTATCGAGCCTCTGGCTCTCCACTTCCCATTGGCTTTGGCTTAGCTACTGTCTTGTACTACGTACCATGCCAGAGCCGGCTTGAGCATTGGCCCACTTTTGGACCACTGTGAGAGAGCTTGGTGATGCGTGCCAGAACGAAAACCCTTGAATATGCTTCATTTTTGGCACTATTTAGTAGAATACATGACAAATACTAGGTTAACTAGAGGACTAGGGTGAGCCCGAACTGCTAGTCAGAGCCTCGACGTCCCTATTAGAGAAGTCAACGGAAATCCAGCCGATGATGAGAGATATTGTAGGAACTCCGAAACCTGTAGGAGCCTATGATTGTAACTCCAAGATTCTCCAAACCTTTGACGATTGATTAGTGGAGATCTCTCGCTCTAATACACCCGACAGCAATCCAGGGATTTATTCTTTTACTTTAATCTTCTATCTACTTTTGATGGAGCATCTAAATGAGAGGGCTTAAGGCGGGCATCAACAATGACTGATGATAATATTCCTAACCTTTGAGATTAAGATAACCATATGATGGCTGACAGATCTGTCGGAGAATTTATGATCGAGATGACTGAACTCGGAACTATGGAAATTGAATGGAACGATAGCGGGATAAAGATACTTGCTCAACTTGAAGCTGACTGAGGCGAGTACCTGCCCAGTCGACGATTGAGCCAATCAGATGATCAGGATTAACCTCTCGACACATCTAGATTCGGAAGGAAATAAGACTGACGCTGCAGAGAGCTCCCCTACTGTGGTGCTGGGACTGTATACATCCATGACAGAAGAAGATAGCACCAACTTTCATGTTCAAACTCTCGTCGAAAGGAAAGACCTACCCTTTTGGGGAGAAATTAGCATGTACAACTATAGATTATTATTCCGCTTTGTTTTGTATGCTAAAGTATAATGCACCATATATAAGGGCTTCTAGTTGTATGTAGTCAGTAGTTGATTTTACCCTGATGAAAGTCTAAGTAGAGTTGCTCGGCGTAAGCCAGAATACCAGAGATCTGCCCAGTCTAATAGCTGTGAATACTTGATTGAACTTGAACGCGAGTCAAATAAGATTGATTGATTTGTTTGCCTTGAGTTGAGTTTGATCATTGTTGAGGTTCCGACGGTTCATTAGAGTCGAAGGCCCCTTTTTGTTATATGACGCCGTCATTCTAGTTGTGAGCGTCGTCAGAGTATTTGTTAAGTCCTTGAGTGGCTTATTGATTGTGCAAGAGTCTTGTGTGCTCTTTTGGTGCCTACATTTGTAGTAGGAGTTGTTAGCTCGAGTTCCTTGCGTGTTCCGAGTTATTGATTGTTTTAGGCTCATCCTCTGACATTCCTATTGTTTTGTTGGTTTCGTTTGAGACCGTCAATTACCCACCCTTCCATCGATTACTAGCCTTCCGGCGAGTAGTCACATTGATTGGATTGCTGTTGTGTTTGCTGCTCCTAATACTTTCCCTGTGAGCGTAACCTTCGACAAGCCTCACCCCTTGCACTCTTCTTTTTCTTCTGGACCGTTTCAGAGGAGATTATTAGTGCTTCGCCGATTAAGCCTATTTTCTCATATCTGACGTTCCAGTCTCATTATTGGGCGTCCAAACAAGTTTGTTTGTCCCCAGTTCACTCTCCTCTCATGATCCCTCTCCCTCTCAAAGATGAGCAAGCATAGAACCAGGATCATTGTCTGGAGAACATCTATAGTTGTCAAAACACCAATTTACACAGAAGAAAGTGATCCATTCATCTGTGATGATTGCTTCAGCAAGCCATATTGCAGAGATACCGACTGAAAAGCCATAGGGTCAACAAAACTTGAGGTTGTCACGAAAAACTGACAGTTATTTTGCTTACATAAAATTGGTATCTCCACAATGTTTATACTCAACCACGAGTTTTTCCATATAAGCCCCAACGTCCCCCTCAAAAACAGAGATTGTGAAAATCAGAATTGTTAGAAATTAGGAACCTGGAGACTCACTGTGAGAATTTGAGGTGTGAGCACAGATAATGAGAGTGGTTTGTTCTACTGTCTGAACTGTTAGGTTGTCTGAGCTAGAGCAAACCGATGCTCTAGCAGGTATTTTTATTCTGCTTAAATACCTACTAAAGTATCTAGAAAGTTCTACTAGTATCTACATAGATGAGTAAGGTAGCAGGGTAATTACAAATATGATTGATAAGTTAGCATTGCGCTCTGAGTCATACCGAATGCTGTAGAATCCCCGTGAAGGGACTCGCACAGGTGAGTTGCACCGTGCCCGAATTCCAACACTCACAATATTATGCACATTAGCAAGGTCAACCCGCAGCCACTATACCAAACATTTGGAAAAAGTAAAATCCATCATAAAACCATATAGACATAAGGCCGGTATGGATACATAAGGCAATTATAGGCAGGAAAGAAGACAGGAGAGGCCTGAACACCAAAGGGGGGAGAAACAGAGTCAATTCATGAGCGCACAGAGCCTTTACACCATACTCACTGAAAATGCCAAAACGGAGGACCAAGATGAAATTATTAGGCATCAGGATGATCCCTCTCAAAGTGTGTATGTAGGTTAAAGAAGAAAGAAAGATGGATAATAAGCTCCTTCGTCTCTGGTCCAATTAATAAGGCGAAGGCTGTGAACATGTAAGAGGCGTTGCGAGGCCATCGTCTAACGGTTGTTTGACAACGTTGGTAGAATGAATGCAATCTGTCAAAGTCGTCCTGAGCGCCACAAAACCTAGTCCTGATAAATATAAATTTGAAGACCTCAGAGTCCAGACACTTCAGAAATATGAATGCAAGGCTGCCGGTGATCTGCCGCGGTTTCTGAGGTTTTCACACCAGTTTTCAGGTTTTTGACAGCGGGGAAAAATGCAGCAGGATAATTGCAAGGACCTACTGTAAAAAGGACTACATGACCCTGATGATAGTCGGAGGCGGAGGAGAAGATGGACTCCTCTACACACGATTGATTGATTGATGATCTTTTACTAGTAAACCTTTTAGAACATTTCGGAGAGATGATGATCACAGTTATGACTGTGAGAAGTGCCTGATCATCCGATGAATAATACACAAGCCTCGTATCCAATTGTCCATAGAGACACGAGAAATATTTTCCGACCTTAGCTCAGTTGGAAGAGCACGAGGGTGCAAATGGGTCACTGAAAATCTGACCTGCCTGCCTGCCTAGTTCGAACTTCCGGAATAAGACATGCCTGGGTTGTCTGTTTGAAATAGGCAGGTCAAAATTTCTCATTGGAGCGCACATTTTCTCCGCAAGAGGGATCGTCGTTATTGAATCGCAACAGAGAGAAAGCTTACATAGGATTGTAAATAAGATCTCTACTTATACAAAACACTTCGAGTCACCGCTATAACATTTCTCCCTTATATGAACCATGATCTCATTCTTCCTCCTCAGTTAACTTAGCATGTTTATGATAGCTACCAATCCTTCCATGCTGCTAGACCCAACAAATTATATCTTCACTGACATTTCCAGACAACCAAATCAACAATAAACTGAAGAAATTGTGAAACAGGTGTTAACTGCGTGTTTTGTGTGGAAGTAAAGAAACTGGGAGTAAGGGGTGATTATAATAGCTTGAGCAAGCCACAATGCAGAATCTCCACTGTAAATTATAGGAGGGTCAAGAACTTAAAGCATAATTGCATATAAATTTGGCTCACCTAAAATTGGTATTTCATACTCGACTAGATATTTCTTTATATAAGCCTTGCTGTTTTACTCAAGGACAGAACATGGGAATTCCAGGCCCCAAGTCCAGTTGGCCCAAATCACTTCAACCTTGGTATTACCAACACAGGAGAAAGATAGGAATGGAGTATAGTATTAAAGGATATCACGTATCAGACAGTGATAAAGTGGATAGTGGAATTGAGTAAAGTGAGATTCTCCAAAAAATTAATGAGTAAAATTAGTCTTTTCTATCTTCCAGAATACTTTGACCCCATAAAGGGAGGAAAAAACAAACTGATTATTTTGCTGATTCTGGGAAGAATAGGCTACTGGTACATGATCCTAATTCCCCACTCTTCTTATCCCATCCAGTCCCTGGAAATCAATGGGGGAAGCATGACCATCCACAGCTAAACTACACTGCTATATACACTAGGGGTAGTGTTATAGGTAGGTGGTGGTGAGAACTGCCTTTCCATCCTCTGCATCTCTCTTGTCAACAGATCTACTCTAGATTTCAGTTGTGCAATATTCATTTGTGCTTCAGGTGAATTTGGTGGAAGATGAGTATGCTGAGGTAATTGGATAATTGGAGCCTCGGGAGTAGGTGTTGGTTGCTCAGCCAGTGCTGGTTGGAGTGATGACTTGTTGGTATCTATTTCTGCCACAGCTTGTTGATGAACAAGTACCTGATGTTGGGGTGGTATTTTTTGGTTGGTTACAGAGCCTCGGTCAGGGTAAGGCAACATGAAAGGATCAACTTGAAAGGGAGACACATGGTTTGGTGGTGTGTCATTATCTGGGCCATACATCATTGGAGGCACTCCAGGAGCAAGATGTGGCTGGAAATGACGTGGGTATGTGGGAGAATAATATCCATACTGTGCTGGTTGAATGTCCTTCTGTGACTCCTTCCCAAAGTATTCAGCATAGTATGCCTGGACAAACCATATTTTATTCTCCTGAGATTTCCTCTTTCCACTGATGCACAGGGCAATTGTGAGGACACAGTAAGTCATCACTAGATATATTCCAGTTGTCAGAAGATGAGAACCTTGTTGAGCTCCTCTAAGAAAGAAATATAGCTTACGGAGTGCAAAGATAGTATAAGAAATTGCACTGATCGGAAGGAATACACGGCACTCAGCCTCTCCAAACTCTGAGGACATGTAAGCATACCAAAAAAATTGTAGAGATTAAAAACTAGCAATCACCAGTAATGATATACAATTGGACACACTTGAAGTAATCAAAATGATTATAATCTTCGCCAAGGCTTTCCGCAATCCATTTGTGTGCCATAATAGCTTGAGAAAGCCATATTGCAGATATACTAACTGCAAATCATTGTAGAGTCAAGAAATGGAGCATCATTGGTCAAAAGTCCTAAGCCTAGCTCACCTAAAATTGGTATCTCCACAATATTCATGCTCAACCACACATTTCTCCATACAAGCCCTGCTATTCCACTGAGAAAGCAAAGAACATTGATCTTAAGGATTGATCGGAGCAATGTACTTGTTTGACTCACAATATGATGCATATTGTCAATGTCAAACCAGCAGTCACCAAACCAAACATCTGAAAAAATTGCCATCCTATGCGGTAAACCCATGGCCTCTCTACAATGACAGTATAGAGACAGAGAGCTATTATAGGTAGGGAAAGAAAAAAGGAAAGACCTAGATAGATCAAAAAATCAATTCACAAGCCTACAGGGAAATTGAGGAGCATAATACTAGCCAAAGGTACCGAAACAAATGACAAAAATTGTGTTGTTAGGCATTATGATGCTGAGCTGGAAATCCAACGCGTCAGGGAACACTAACTGACGAGGAGAGGTTTTGAGGGCAAAAACTAATGAGGGGCGAAAAAAAGTATGATGAGAGAAGAGGGGAGAGGAAGAATCAGGATCTGTCATGAAGTACAGGAAGTTTATATAGACTAGAGTAATAAGGGAATCATGAGATGGATGAAGTGAGCATCACTATAATGAGAGGGTCAGACGAATTCTATGATTGATTAATCGTGCAGGGCGTGGTAAGTTTGGGCGGGCTCATCTACGCTAGCTGCAGGGTCAAAGAGACGGGGGAATTTCACTTACCTCTGGTCTGCAAGGTTGTGAATGATGGCAAGATCCTATTGATTAGTTGACAGCGTCAGTAGGATCATTCTATCAAAGGTCATTTTGAGTGCAACAGATCAGTCTTGACCGCTCTTGATACAATTATCGTCAATGCGTACTTACGGCGGGCGAACAGTAGTGGCGGGCACATTCAAACTGGGACCGAACGAGAAATGTGCCTCATTCCCCATAATAATCATCAACAATTCCTAGAGAACTTCAGGCTACAGCGGAAGAGGCTGAGGGCAGCATTAAGAATTTTTAACGCATAGATTCACAGGGTTCCAATCATTCCAAGTACTTCAGCAATACGGAACAACCCAATCTCGGCCTCGACACCCCCAGATAATATAGTATTTAATGTTACATGGTCAGATATTAGACCACAAGGAATGTGAATGTGCCAGAGGCGTTTCATTATTTGACAGATTGAATTCATTTTACCAACCTGTCAAAACCATAGTAAACTTGGTCCTGATATAATTGGAGACAATTCAGAGTGACAGGCACAAAGGGGCTCAAATCCGAAGCAAAACATGCGTGATGCATGACTTGCCCTTGGCAATCTCCAACGGTTTTTAAGGATTTTCAAACGCCAGTTTCCAGGTCACGGCGAAAAGAGCTACATAACCCTTGATGATAAGAGGTGGGGGAAAGATGGTCTACTCTTACGAACGATGATCTATAAGAACGTTTTCCGGAGAGAGCGCGCGGAGAGGATCATTAATCATTCAAGGGGATGATGATACTCACAGATGAGACCGTGAGACTCCGATAAATCAATTCATTTACTCGGAACCAACTATTCAGAAGGTATCTTGCGACCTTAAGTTGGAAGAGCACAAGACTGTAAATGGTGCACTGATACCTTGGGGTCGCAGGTCGGTTTTCGATGAACTGACCTTTTCCCCAAGGGAATCGTCGTAACATTGAATCGTAACGGAAAGAAACACGTAAGTAACATCTCTAGTAATCATAGGGTATACATAAACCACTTCGAGTCACCGCCATACTGATTCTCCCTCATAGGAAGCATGACATCATTCTTCCTCCTCAGCCAAAGCATGTTTATGACAGCAAGCACTCCTTCCACCGCCGCTAGACCCAACAAAACCACAGTCAACGTATCTCGCCTGATATTTCCAGACAACCAAATCGACAATAATACCCCCATGCCGAACATTGCACCGCAAAATGCTAAAGCAGTTGCTCTTCGGGTGTAGGGGAATGAGTTGTTTGCAACCCAGGCCATAATGAGCCCGACCACCGAAAGACCGCCGGATATAACGATAAAGAGGCAGCCATATCGTACCAAGTTTACCCGCAAGCCTGGATTGTAGATTGGGGAATAAGCAATAGTAAAACAAGACGTGGGTGGCACCATACCGAAAAAAATCCCAATTCCAATGACACTCAGTATGTTCGAAAGTCCGATCGGTACTCCACGGACTCGGAGATGATCTGAGGCATACCCGACTAAAAGCGCGACGAGAAAAGCTGCCGCATAGGGGGGTATTGCCACTAGTTGAGCCTTGAACGGTATGAGATGGAACTTCTCGACGACCGTTCGCAACAAACTTGAATATTTCTTTAGACTCAAGAGCTAGACGATCGGAAGATGGAAGGGAAACGAAGCTCACTAAGCAAATCCACCCATTTTCACCCCTGTAGTAAACGCCATAACTCCGCAAGCCCAAATGTGGAGTTCCAGAAAGGCGTGTAGCATGTCTTTGAGCGAGAGTTCGTAAATTTGATGATGGCCGTAATTATCTTCGTGCAACACGCGCGCGAGATGCTTTTTCGTTTCCTTGCTAAGAAAGCGAGTGTCCTGTATCGTATTCGGAACGAGGAGAAGAGCGGAGATTCCGAACAGAGTGGTGAAAACCCCTTCGAGGATAAAAGTCCACGACCATCCGGAGATGTTCGAGACTCCTCCCATTCCGCTTATCCCGTAACCGAGGATTCCTGAGAATGCGTATCCAAGGAGACCGCTGGCAGCGAGAAAATTGAGCCTGTTGTCAGTCCGTTCAGCTGGATCAAGGCGGCGAATTCATTGTACTGATTTACGATACCTGAATGCCAGCTTGTGCCGTGGATAGAGAAACGAGAGATACAGGGCTATGGATGAAAAAAGCCCTCCTTCAAAGAGACCAAGGAAGAAACGACATGTCAGGAGTCCTCCGTAGGAGTTAACGAAGCCCGTCGAAAGCGTTGTAATGCCACTGAGGACAGTCATTGCCGGCAGAACGTAAGTCGGGCCCAGCCTCTGCAAATTAGGGGTGAGCATGATCAGCGGGGCCCTGTGAAGAGAAATACTTACCCTAAGCGCTATAATCGAAAGAAATGGCGAGACAGCATATGGTATGTAGGTGAGTGAAAGGGAAATTCTGTATTGCATATCGCTCAATCTTAACACGCCTTCGAGGCCTGCGAGTTGGTTAGCCTTGAAGGTCGTTTGAATCTTTGGAACGTCAGTCAGAGAAGTTTGGATCCGTGAGAGAAACGATAGATTGCGTACGACGGAAAACGAGAACATCATGACTGCAAGGACCGGTAAAACACAGATATCGGTCTTCACATGAGGGTTGCTGACAGCTCGATGGCCTTCCTCTGAGACCGGATCGGGTAGCAATGACTCGACCTTGATGAAGATTTAGCAGGGTTCGTCACTAGCTTCCCAGTAATGAAGACTCGCCGTGTAGATTGACTCCCTGATCGCCCGAAAATCGTTGTCTATATCAAAAACTTTATCTAGGTCCGATACAGATATCAGGCGAGAGTCCTGTTGACGGGAGCTTCCGCTTCTTGTCACTTGTGAAGTTGGGGCCCTGGGGAAAGAAGATGGCATCATGAAAGAAAGCGAGCTCGAATCAGAATGGTACAGGGATCATGAAAGCTATATATGAGAAAGACTGCCATTAGTGCGGGGCATTATGGGCGAATTAGTAGTAATCTGCAGAGGGGAAATTGCTTGCTCGTACGTGATTCCGAGTAGAGACTTATGTAACCCTTCAAAGCCTCGAAAATTGGTCGTTCACATCCAGTAAGGCCATCGTTGAAGGCGTTGTCAGAAAGCCTCTGAGTTGTAGCCTCCACGTACAGGTCACACTGAGTGTACTCGGTGCTTCAGATAGAGAGTGACCGGGAACCAGAAAGAGGTATAGTTTTAAGGTGATTTATCAACATGAAGTCTGCCACATTTCGCCTTTCTTGAACCCGAACACGATAGAGGGGATGAAGTTAGGAGACAAGCCCGGGCCGAACAGGTGCCAAACCTGGCAAGTCATCAATCTTTTGCCGCAGGCGACAAGCCAGGTGACACCCGAAATTTCCTGAGGATGATCAGGAATTTAGAACGTGGTTTGTAAAAGCGTCCACCCACACATCTCTGCAGTTTTGGAGTTGGCGGCAAGGTATCCTGATAACCCCATCATTCCACAATGCATGCATATCATAGCTCCAAAACGTTCGGGAACTGACTCACTCAGTGAGATGTCATCGCACACTATCCAGTCGCAGTCGTATATGCCATCACACCGAAAGGGCGCAACAATTTGAACAGATGTAGCGCCAAAACAGCCCGTAATCCCTCTTCCTGCTATCTAAATTCCACGTTAATGAACCCATACTATTGAACTTCCATAGCTTAACCGACACCGTTCGAGAAAAGTCCCCAAGTCTTCAACTGGAGTTTTTTACCCTCGGTACGTGCTGCAAATGCGCTGCTACAGTATCTGGTTGGGATCAAGCGACCCGTTTTCCAAACTCGTTTCATTCACCTTGTCTGACGTGTTCACTCAAATGGCGTTTGGTTAATATCAAGCTATGAAGAGGCAAACAAAGCTATAGAATAGTCTAATCCCAACCGGACAGCTGATTGCTCTACAGCTCCTCCAAGGAATACCGTCAATAAGGCTGTGATCCTAAATATCATCTAGCATTTTGAGTATCGATTGACATGAGTCATAGTCTCTTTTTCTGGACTTCTAACCATGTCCTTCAAGCCCCCTTTTGCTGTTCAGGGACGCGGTTGATTTCACTTTCTCGAGAGTCCCTCGGGGATACTTTGTGATAGATCTTCAGGTTCGCCGATGGTTCGGAATGCGTTCGAAGCGAAAACGACACATTCCACATTTTCAGTAGGGAAGTCTCTCGTCGTCATGATTACGGTAAGCGTGTCTATGCCCCGGATGTGATCCCGAGAGCCCACTTCTCTTATATGAAGAATTGCATGGCTAGCGAGAACGGAGTGAAGAACACGTTCGAAACTACAAAGGTTGGACGCTCTTTAGACGCCGAAGTGACCTGAAATCTATCCGGGAGAACTTACGCAGCGATCACGATGATAAGGTCTGACTGATAAGGGATGGATTAGTCACGTCTATGATATAGAATACAAATAGCTCACCGGCAAAATGAAGATGATAAAAATGTTAATTAACGTTACCGCTGTTCAAGGTGACGCGTGAGCTCAAGTAACGCCGAAGACAAAAGTCAAGCTTTACAGAAGATAAAAGCATAATAAATGACACCTGAATATTGCATACAAGTGAGGCCAGATTCAACACATTCTGAAAGCTCACTCACCATCCCGGTAGATCACCTTCATGAGCTGCGAGCTTCCACCTTTTCTAACTGTACAAGAAGTTTATGTTAGCGAACCGGAGGCTATAAAGACATCGAGTGACTTGCAGGCCCAAAAACCAGGTATCCCCATCAACACTAAGAAGCTGGCTTCAATAATATCAGTCTCCTTGTAATCCCGTCGTAAACATCCCTTCGTACCGCTATCGTAGATCATCAGCATCATCCAACAGACATATATGTCCCTGTTCTTCATGAAGCCTATACACCTTCCGAGATGTAGCAAATAGACAGGAAGGTCAGGGTCTGACAAAGACTGCAATGTGAGGACAGGCGACACCGTATCTACCTTAATTGAAACTTACAATCAATCCCTCTCACAAACCTTTCAATGAAGACCATCGCGACAATCGAACCACCGATCAACATGATGAGTAATATGACCCCGATGGATGTCCTCCTCCCCCAAACAGCCCAAATTCGAAGCGCGAGAATTACTGTATGTTATGGCTTGAGAAGACACGACAAGGAAGGTTATACTAGGCGTAGCTTACGTTCAGAGAGCAGGATCCCCACAACGGCAGTCCCTAAAAAGAATTTAACAATCAATTATACGTTCCGTAGCACTATAGAAACAAATCCGGGCAAAGAAACATACATGCACTGATCTTAGAAGTGACAGCACACACCCTTGCACTGGACGCGCCCAATAGCCCTTAAGTTCCAAAGATTGAGACACGCGGAAAGCGCCATGAGTGGATGAACACTAACAGTACTGGTCCAAAAGAACTCGATCAAACAACGGCAGGTATCTCTGTACAAGGTACATCGAGTTGAATATCATAGATCCTAACTTGACAGGACGGTTTCGTGGATGGAAGGTAGCCCATATGTACTTGACTTCAACATCTAGATTGATAAGAACGTCGTAGGAGACAAGAGCCGCTGCTGCAACTAAACATCTGGGTGATTAGGGTGTGATTGCGGGTGGTGTTGAGATTATCGTACCAGTGAAATACTGTCAATCACAGACGGATAAGATGAATAATACATTGAGATTGTATAGAACTCACACGTATGAGCTCCTCATGTTGAAACGTCTCTATAAGGTTTATGTTTGGGGGTATTCCTGCCATTAACAGTCCAGGGGGTGAAGGTGGAAGTTGGAATGGACAGTTCTATGTATAAGTAAACGACCTGGCAAACTTTACGGAGCAAAACTGGAAAGGGAATTCGAAATGATCATCGCCGTTCAATGAACGCGCAGAGGCTTGTGACCATGATGAGGTGCTAAAGCCATAGAACACAACATGATGGAAATGCGAGCGCGCGTGTTCTAAGTACCCTACCTGTGATGAACCTTTGTTCCTGAAACTTACCACAGTCTTGGCACTGCATAGCTATCAGCAGATACGTATTTTACCATTTACTGAGGCTCGGACCTTGCTTGGACGACCCCGTTCCATGGTCCCAAATTGACCGTGGAAGTCGGAAACATCACGGTTTAAGGGAGGTGATCCGAGACAAATACTCCCTCCAGCAATGTAGCAAAAAATCGGAACGAGTGCGACGAGTTGTGTCTGCTTTGGAAGGGGATGAAGGTGTACTGATTTTTGAGACATTGCGTTGAGTATCCCCGCTTTCTTGATGGTGCAGAATTGAGAAAATTGCTTGGAGCGTGAAATAAGAAAGAGATTGTAAAATCATGAACAGAACAGTAAAAGTTCAACGCTAGAGTCAGAAGACCGACCGTGGCACTACTTATGCAGTAAACGAATTTAGCCGCCGCGAATCTACGGGATTCACTAGGATAGAAATCTATTGCGAAAGCCGTGTTTCCCGAGGAATGAACGGGATTCACTTAGCTCTGGATGGAATCGCGCCTACTAATATATGTGCGAAACCTCCGATAGATACAGCGGAAGGGGACTCGAAAGTGCGCACCGAACACTGATTGAGTCCAGGCTTGCTTGTCCACTGGGAGCATTCAAAAAGACACTTGCCCAGTAAGACTGAGGATAATTACTGGCTTCCTTTCACCTCATTAAAAATGGGTCGAAGGAGGAGAAGAGCAAGTCACGGGCAGCCTGATGTCGATTTGATTTCGGCCGCTTAATCCGACCGAGATCTATGTACGATACATGTGGTTTTGATTTCCTTTTTTGCTTTCACACACCGTGTCTATTCCAGTTTCCTCCCAATTGGTTCATATCTGTTGCTCTGCATGAAAAAGCATAGTGGCGCTGAATCAAAAATCCAACTGGCTGCCAAAGGACCGTCCTTTTACTTGTCACAGCTTCATAATCAAAACCTCATCTTTTGTACACAAACTTACAGATATCTAATAGCTTCAAATTTCTCGCTCAGACCAATATAGAATCTGATTGTTGTGAAGACATGGAGTCTACAATGTTGTAAACATCGGAGTTTTTGAATCCGATGCCACTGTACCTACTGAGATACCCTCGTACTTGCCAAAAGATTTCCCAGTACAGCCCTTCTCAGCGCATCTATCAAGTATCCGAGTCGATGGATGAGCCTAAGGTGCATCAGTGAATTTTCATCCATGGCGTCATTGTGCTAATTTTACGGCTTTCCTTTGCGGTGGCGCGTTCCTCACCGCAATGATGGAACAAACGACCGTGAAGAAATAAATAGGGGACTGGAGTAGACTGGAGTGTAGCGACAACCGGCGCAGTCACATACTACGATACGAAGGAATTGTCGCTCGGGCTTGACTGAGGCTTCACCGAACTTTGCCCATATCTACTTTCACTTATGTCAGTCGCAACTTCACCAGGCTTAGAGGCCTCTCATACGGGATATATCTGATACTGTCCTTCATTCAAGCATCATAGTCTAAAACCCCATCTTGGAAGAAAGCGGGCTTGGTCCAGAAGGGTATAGGGATTACGGAGGCATTGGAGTATATATATAACAAAGAAACGGCCATTAGTGCGGGACATACACGAATTAGCACTAATCTGCAGAAGAGGAATTGCTTGTTCGTACTTGGTACGTGATTCCGAGGATAGATTGATTTAACCTTTGAGAGTCTTGACAAGTGCTGGCTCATGTTTGGCACGATCGTGGAGGGGCGTTGTCGGAACGCCTTCAAACGAGCGCCGCCTTGCATGTAAATCTCAATAGCATACTTGGTGGGAGATGCCCTAGACAGAGGTTGACCCGGAGCCAGAACAAGCCATAATTTCGAGGTAATCAATATCTCGTCAATAGAAAAGGGGCGAATAGAGAGCAACTTATTCAAATCAAGAAAACGGCGGGCCAGTATCGGAGTTTCTCGAGCGGATCACCTTGGGTTGAATAATAATATTTCCACGCGTCACCGTAGCTGTTATTGGATCAGCGAGTTGGCGAGAAAGTGTCCTTATAACGCCATCATTCTACAGCTTATGCGTACATATGGGCTCTTCATAAATTAGAGGAAAAAACGGTCGGGAAGTGACTCATTAGCGACAAAACTATGCATCGCCCGCCAACCTCATTTGCATTGCATAATGAGGCCCTGAAACAACTCAGCTGATCATCTTTCTGTGATCTCCCTATCTACGGCGTGGCCGGTATTGGGCCATACTACGGTATTTTCAGAAAATTGCGAGTGGTGTTCCGACGCGACGGGCTGTGTTGCAACACCCGATCATCATCGCCGTTCCTGTATATCAGAACTATGGCCATAGTCTAACATGAGATGATTTCCCAACGAAACGTTTTACTACCACATGTAAAAGACATAGATGTATGGAATAATGTCATATGGAATGATAGGTCATCTCGAATATGCTTTTGGGGGAACCAAATTCCAATACCCACTGTATTCTGCATGTCATATGGAATAACCGTGGTTTGGAATAGGCTTTTGGCTGCCCCAACTATATTCCATATGAAGTATTCAACTGTAGTTAGATGGGATATATTCTCTGGATTCTGTCTTCCTTAGGGTCCTTTTGTAAAGGACACAGTTTGACTTGATTTGTTCACAATGGTTTGGCATCTTCATGTGGAGCCTAAGATATGTGTCAAAAGAGAACACAGGACACAGTTGTTCTCAAGAAAATGGAGGCCAAGCTGAGATTTAACCAATTCCAGAGATGAACAACCTGCAATTGACGTAAACTTGCCAGTGATGTGAAGGTCTTAGGAAGTGTTCCAGTATTTCCTACTCCCAGAGACAAATTGGCTGAGCCACAGTCTCTTTGAGTCTCTTGTCCTGTCCTCAAGCTCCCTCTTGACTGTCAGAACATGGTTGAGCTCCTTTGTCTGAGGATCCTTTGGGGACATTTTGTTTGCGGTCTTTGGGCTTGTTTGGGGTGTAATGTTTGAAGTGAAACAGACTTCCATATCTCTGGTGGTAAAGCCTCTCATTGTCATAATCATGGTCAGTGTGTCCCTTCCCAGATGTGGTCCAGAGAAGCCACTTTTTGTATATGAAGAATTGCATGGCTAGCAAGAACAGAGTGGAGGATGTGTTCATGGTCTGACTAGGACTGGTCAAGGTGGGGTGTGTTAGTTGTATGTATGTTGTAGATGCTATATGAATATTTATGGCTCACAGGTAGGATGAGATTATGATAACAGGTTAATTAACAGTACCACTTCTCTGAGCACCATAAGCACGATATAATTCCTGACATAGAAACTGGGCCTTACTGAAGGTCAGTGCATAGTAGATGATACCTGAGAAGGGTATGCAAGTGAGATCTGGCCACTCTAATGCATTTCACAAGTTGACTAATCACTCACCATCACTGTAAACCACCTTCCATGAAGTGTGAGTTTCTACCTGGCACACTTGCTCCAGAGGGTTTTGTTAATGAAGTGAATGGCATGAAGGCACTGAGTGACTTGCAGGACTGTAATTTAGATATTACCATCAGCACTAGCTTCAAAAGAACATTAGTCTTCACAAAGCTCATCAGAGAGGGTCACAACGTACTGCTACCATAGAGGCATCAGTAAGATCCAACACACATTCATGTCTCTGTTGTTCATATTATCAATACATCTTCCAAGATATGGCACATGGATAGGGGTGTGAGGGTCTGAGAAGTACATGGTGTGAGTATGTAAAGTGTGCATCATCTTTGCCAAAACTCAAATTTGATCCCCCTCACAAACCTCTTAATGAATACCATGGCAGGAATAGAGTCCCCCTGACAATAAAAAGGAGCCTGTATCCAAAGTGCAAGGATGGCTCAGAAAGCAGAATTCCCGCAAATGCAACCAACCTGATGTTCTGAGAATGAGGAATGAGGGAGACCCGGTCAATGGATGTACTGACAGTACTGATCCAGAACGACCTGACCAAACAGTGGTAGCAGATACCTCTGTACAATGTACATCAAGTTGAATATCACAGATCCTAGCTTGTCTGGATATTTTCAATCTGTACTTGACCTCTTGAACATCTATGATAAGACGATCATAGGCCTCAAGGGGCCAGCAACTAGACACAAGGGTGATTCTGTGGGTATGATTGTGGGCTTGCGGTGCTTTTGAAATTATCATTTACTGTTGAAATCCTGCCAATCACGAACGGTTCAGATCAAGAATCTGAGACTCACACAAATGAGTGTTTGGTGTTGAAGCGTCTCCAAATAGTTCTGGGGGCCATCAGAAATCTTGGGGTGGACGTTATATCTACATGGCTCTAGGCGCGACATAAAAGTTACAGAAGGCTTCAGAGAGCATCCGAAATGACTATCGCCGTCCAATGAACACACAGACAACAGAGGCTTGTGACCATGATGAAGTGCCAAGTGAGCACATGTATAGAAACTGACATGACTGTGACTTGCCGCGTGTCTTCCAAGTAAAGCCCCCGTAGAATCACAGTTTGTTCTTTGGCATTGACAGACAGAAGTCGCATAGAGGGCCGTTGCCATCTACTGAGGCTAGGACTACCTTGTCCATTGCAAAATGGTCTCAAGGGAGTTGTGTAGATTGCAGTCAACATAAAGAGTGGAACTTCCGACTGCGCAAAGATACCCACTCAGCTCACCCAGCACAAAGGATGGAAAACGTGCAACTATGTAGTAGGCGCTACGTCTGCTCCAAAATAGAACTTAGAGGTTTGAACGTGTCCCGTACTCGTTGACGTACGACAATGCATTTAGTATCCCCCTCTGAACTTGACGTTGCAGATTGTGCATCTTGGATTGTACGTAGAGCGAGAAAAGAACCGTGGTGAAAATCATTCAATGAGGCTGAAGCGGAAGCTCGGTTCATGCAGGAGTAACGATTCATACTTGTACCGTTCAAACTTCAGAGCATTGCGACCACTTGCTAGACTGAGTTTTTCTACTGACCTTGGAGAAATTGACGGATATTCCGTCTCACCAGCGTACAGCATAATTGGTACCCTGAGATCTCTTTATCCTCATCCGGCATTTAGAAGATCAGCATGCCTCACCACTTAGACGTCAACTCGGCCACTGCGGCTATTATGATTAGGCTAGGCAGATCTCCCGGACTTTATGGTCGTCGGTGCACGTGGACTTAATTTTTCTCACCTCACTCCAGTTCTAGATCTCCTCACAGGGCTTCTCCGCCCAATTAATTACCTTCATATCTGCTGCTCTACTCGACTGTACGTTAGCAACGATTTGCACTGGGTACCCGTACAGTGTCAGTCATACGACGGCAACAATGGCCGCTCACTCCCGACGTCGTCTTGACATCCCAATCTAAGGCCCTCCCGACGATGGTCATAGCTGAGATACCTTCGTGATTCCAAAAATATTGCTCAACACCGCCCTTTACCACGGTGCATCTCTGACTTCAAGGGAGGGCCCATTAAAGGCCCTTGATAATCATTGCATTCAATTCAATCTATCCTTTTATGACGAGTGACTACCTACCATCAAGCCCTCTCCATTCAGGCGATCAGAAGGCCGGTTCGGTGCAGGCTGATATTAATGATACCTTCGTTTCTCCATGGTACCCTAAATTGAAGAGGCACTGAGATCATCACACATCTTCGTTGCAGATGCTTCTTACTCTCCGAAAGGCTTTGTGGAAACATAACGAGAACCCCGGTTGACCAAGGTCACCAATAGAGAATCTTTGTCTTTTTTCCCACCAAGTCCCCGAGGCTGTTCGGTCCTTTGATCACTATAAACAGGTCGCATAGGTTTTTAACTTAGGTGGCAACGCCTCATGGGTTTCCGTACGTGGGATCAAAAATCACGCTTCCGTCCCCACGGATTCGCTTCTGTGCTAAATAGGCGGCCTCTGGGTTAATAGTAGCCTCGGCTCTTCCGCCCGTCTAATTGTCCCTCCCTTCCTTCAAGCGAAATTTTTCCTTCGCAAAACATGGATATGAACGCTAGAAATCTTGGAGACCAAGAAATATACAGAGCGAGTGTTGGATCGATGATGGTTGGGTTATTACTCGTTGCATTGTAGGGGTTTCAAGTCCTTGATGATAGTTTCTCTGATTAACTCCCTCTTTTGTTTTTTCCAGTTTTGGTGGATCAGCGACTCTCCAGACTGCGTTGTATTTTGTTTCAAACTATAAGGATCATTGGGCGCACAAAATCTCCGTACGTGGGCTTTCCTCGCGTCTTGCTTGATACATATTCCATAATTAAACTTTGCCGACAGATAACTCTTCTATGGTCAGCCGAGACAAGATCGTTCCTCCTGTAGACTTCTAACGTTCATCGTCACGAATAACTAGGATATCCGCCATCGTACAACTATCATTCATTTTCCATGCAACGTATTTTTACGCAATTACGAAAGGCGTGGGTTTCACGGATCCAGCCCCATTTATCTGGAGCTTCAAGGTGGGGCTATAATCTCGTTACACCCGAGAATTTGAAATTAATGACTGGATTGTGTGATGCATTTCCTTTTCCCTTCTAGCTTCAAATATTCATGCAGGTCCGCTTTACCAGATTCTTACGTTCGGTTTCTGTCACTCACTGATCCACCAATGGTACAGACTATCGTCATGAGCGCTACGAAAGCGTCCGTTTTGTGTCCCTCGGTTTTTTTGAAGATTCCCGAGTTGCTGATATGATTATCCAGGCTTTACACAGTTCGGATTTGGAATTGTGGGTTTTCAAAAATTATCTTGGTACCTCCATGATTGTTGATCGTTTGTTTCCCATTCCAGTGCAAAAAGATAGAAAAAAATGGATTCCTATTGTTTTGGTGAGTGATCCCGACACTGATATCAAAAAAACGTTCGTAGCAAGGCTGACGGTCTCTAGTCGGTGTTGTTGGTGATTGAATACGGTAGGTGGGAGTCCCACGCTAATGCGTCATTGGTGATGCTGATGGATCTCTCATCTTCGTCTACCACAGGCCTAGGAACCTGTACGCCCTCATTATACCCTCGACTTCAGTTCAAAACTCCCTAATTTCTTCTTAAAACCACCAGTATTTGCGGTTGAAGTGTAAGTGGCCCTTCGCAAGTGTTCAAATGAACATGAGACTCAACGATTCTGAAACAGTACAATGTTATCGGCATTAAGAGACCTTCGGTTCGTTCACTTCAAGGTAAACGGTTCCTCGGTTTTTTTTTATTCTTGAGGTTCTTATCATCATGTATCATGATGGGATTCTTAGTATTCCGTGTTTTTGGCGATGTGCTCCAATACTCTCACCGACTTTCTCGTTGCTGCCGCACTGATCTATACAATTGTCATTTCACGGCCAAGCCTTGGATGGTAGGATGACCTACCATTGGTTGGAGACTGCTGACAGACTTTCCAAATCCAGGACAACTTCCAGTCATACCATGCTCATTGCGTATGCTATGAACACGGGAACTATTACTGGGTGAGTAGTTATCCATATTCTATTTGTGTTTTTCCGAGGGGGCGCCTAATGTACACACCAGCATAGCCTCTTTGATAGTTCTAATTGCGGTATGTCTCCCCCTCGCTTCTACAGCGAAATGTCTGCTCTGGGCTAAAACCACGTTTCTAGTTCATCATTGGAGGAGTTACCGAGCCATTGTACATAGTATCCGAGATGGTACTACCCCAACGTGCGTTGTTTTTCAGAAAAGAGCTTGGAGAAGACCTTATCTGACTTTTCCCGCTTGACACAAAGTCTACATCAACTGTTTCTTATCGATGTGAGTCAATTTTGTTGTCATTTATACTCATGCTCTATGTATCTCATCGGGGTTGGGACGGATCAGGATCAACGCCAGTTTCTACTTTCAAACCAAAAGCAGCCTCGACATCGCCATCTCCTACCGATCCCGACGACTCTCCAACTCTCACGTTCTCAATCTATCACGGATGCCGGGAAACCATAACGACCCTGAACGTCTCATGCATCATCGGAACTCTTCTGGTTCATCAGAAGGCGATTGTGGTTTCGGTAATTTGACGCTGGTGAAAAGTCCGGGAACGATAAACGAGGTCGGGCTACCTTTGTTCGAGAGGAATGGTGATAAGATCCCCGAGGTAGTTTTTCCTTTTTTTTTTTCTTGGTGGGAAAGAACAGAACGATGACACTGCTTTGCTTTTCATTCAACAAAAAAGGTTCCACGCAAAAAGCTCCCTGTTGAAATACAGATAGAAACCACAAAAACGGAGTATAGCATCGATCGACGGATGTTGCATGATACGGGATATCAGACGGCTCGTATCGAGACGGGAAACCACCCGACATCTTAACTATTAATTTATTGCACTCGCACATATGTATTCAACCTCACATCTATTTTCCGGATTTTCGTCTTATTTCAAAAAAAAATCAACCCATGTACGCAAAATTCACTACTCGAGTATGTACGCTAGACACAGTGTAACCGCGTACGTTCTCTGAAGTTAGCAATTCAGCATTTACTTGAGGAATCCATGCAAGCGTAAAAACGTCTACCCCCATCTTCATCTCGAAGCTCTTTTGTTTCAATCGCAGTTTCCAAAAGAGTCGCCACAGAAGACTTGCACAAAGACGCTTCTTAGAGGTGTTGCATGATGAGGTGATGAAACTCCATCAGTGATCTTTACCAACCCTCGACTTTTGATCATCTCGCGCAAAACGCATCAGTCTTTCCGATCTGATACCTCAATGAACAGCCTCAGGTGGGCCAAGTTGGGCAGGAACCCCCCGGCCTCCTCCCCCCTTCTCCGGCGAGTCAGGTTTACCACCGTCGAGCGTGATATTAATCGGCTTTCCCTCTTCATCTTTCGGAGGCCAACACAGTCCATTAACAATCCAAGTCTGAAAAGATCTCGACGATTTCGATCCGGAAGAACCAACTCCAAGGTGCGTTAGGGTACTGGGAATAATGCGAAGAAGACGATCTTTCGTCTCCTCAAAGTCACCACCGCGGATTGTGAAATGACGAAGAGCCGTCGTCCGGGGTAAAGAAGAATTCCAATCCGTCTACGAGAGGGGTTGCGTCGTCAACCCAGGATGCGAGGATGATGGAGAGTGAAGTCAAGAAAGGTGTACTTATGTGCCTTAAGAAACAAGATATGAGAACGATGCGCATATGTTGTATCGATGAGTGCGGTTTTTCAAATACGGTGTGTAAGGAAAGAGAGAGAAGGGAGGGTAGAGATACGGGGATTTCAGATTCGACTTGTGGTTCAGCGGCCAGATGGGCTTCCGGCCATCCCGTTTCTACGATGAAAAGGGTGGCAGAAGTGAGTTTCGGGAAGGAACTGAGGAAGGACATTGTAAGCTGGAGACGTGACCAGACGAAGGGTCAAGCTGGTTATAGATTTCCAAGCACCTGGATATTTCTGTCTGAGACACATATAATCGTGCATCATGACAGGGCGTGCATCGGACTCGTCCCAAAGAATCAAGGTATGAAGGAGACAATTCTGAATCCGTGATTCTGCATGGCGTACGAGTTTGCCAGCCTCTGACCATGGGTCGGATAGCGTGCTGAATGGAGTCGAAAAGAACTTTAAAGCACCGACGTTCCTAGGCTGCTTTTTTGTCCCGAAAAGAGTGACGAAGAAATCAGAGGAAGGAGACGAAGAGGTAGGTCAAACTCGTAGAACAATGCTGTATTTCTAGACCGTTCCAGGTGTGTTTTGAGCCTTTCAAGGGAAATAGGATATCGCTTTGGGTCAAATTCCCTCTCGATGACGATAGTCGCCCAAATGTAAGGATTGTCCAACGCCACTGAACGCCAAAAGGCGCAAACACTGCTTAGCGACGACGCATGAGATTGTGAGTACTCTGGCGGCCCAAATCGATTCTTCTCGACTACAAGGGTAAAGATAGACGATAATATTTCTGGCGAAAAGATGGAACTGTAGCGTTGAGAGGTTTCTTGTAGTAACAAGATACGGGCAGTGGATTCTTCGATTATTCTTTTATTGCGTTCAATTTCGATTTGAGTTTCTTCTAGTAAAATCTGGATTGCAGATATGTCGTTGGGAGAAGGAATTTGCTGAAAACGGAGGAAGTCTTGAATACGGGAAGGTGTATTCTGGATCGCTTGCTTCGCGCTCTGGATCGCCGGATCATGCATTCTACTCCCAAAGTTCAGAGGAATTAGTAAAGTATAGGCGGAAAGCTCACTGGTACTGAATCTGGGCGAGCTTTTCCGTATTTGAGGTTGACTGAGCTCGATGAAAAAAAATCGAGGCAGGAGGAGGGGGGTCGCCTGTATAAAAAAAACATGTTTGGATTTGGGCAGTGACCCCTACCCGGATTGAACGGATGACCTTCTGGAAGCCACAACTGGAATCAGACGCTCTACCGCTGAGCTAAGGGATCAGACATTGCAGACCACTCAATTATGCGTCGTAAAGGGAGCCACCCACAGTACGAAAGCTAACAGTCAACAGCAAGAAGTTCCATCGAGCTTAACCAGCAGTGGACGTTCAACTAGTATACATCAGGCGTATAAACGAGATACAGAAGATGATGTTTGACTAGTAGTACGGGTGTCAGACTGGAATTTGAAAGTGCGGAAAAGGGGGCTCTGTTGCGTGTAAAGCATAGTCAAAGTAAAACTGCCTCGCGTGCGGAACTGAAAGCAACGCCTAGACGAGTCGAAGAACCAATCAAAACAACCCCCATCTCGACGCAAAAAGCTGGAGCAGACTCTCGTAAAAATCAAACCCGAGTCGAAATTGACAAGAAAACACGGAAGCCGGCGACCAGAGGGTACCGCACGACGTGGTGACAGTCCATAGAAATGCATCAACAGTGCACCGAGTAACCAACGGCAGTAACAGGTACATCCGTATGTGCTATGTGCGTTTATGCGCTGCCCGCATGAAGATGATGATGAGCACCGAGAGCCGCGCGATTGCCACGGCAGACAATGAAAGAGGAGGTCATGATAGGGTGATAGCGGGAGGTGATGGTCATGAAGAAGCATAGGGGAAGCGCCAACACCTCCGCCGTAGGGAAAAAGGAACCGTAGTGATAGGTACCGGTAAGGCGTTGTATGAAGGGGCTCAAGTCCTCATTCGGAGGTTTTGCGCTTTCTACCCATGACAATTTCGGATACGAAGTTGTGGAAGAGAGCTTGAGAGCTCTAGAGCGGTAGGAACATTGGTTAGCATTGGACCGTGAGGCACTAGATAAGTGAGAAACGCTGGGGGAGCCCCAAGAAACCAAAACACCAAAACAAGGGGCGTGAGGGAAGACGAAATGTCACCGGCGTCCCTCTGCCAACCAAATAGCGGGAAAAATATATTATAGATGACATGAAAGGAACATCTCCCACCTCGAAAATTGACCGAGCCTGCCCAACATCCGCTTCTCCCTTTCTAGCCCTCAAGCCCGAGCTCCATCCCCAAGCTTCCAAACCTGCCCACTCAAAGAAACCGTCACCGGTGGTGGAACGTGCTCGAACGAATCTTCGAGCTTAGAGCTACATCCGAATACCAAGGTGGATGGAGTATCGAATACTGCCATCTCGGCGGTTAGTTGCTACACGTGGACCTGACAAAACTGTCGAAGAGGATGGTCTTGTCTCTGTCTTGCGTGCTGTTTAGGGACAAAAGTGAAATTAGTATTAGACGGTAGATAGACGCAGACACCAAGAAAAAGAACGAGAACGGGGAAATCGTGAGCTGCAAGACCAAAGAGGCCAGAGATCTACTACCTCACCTTTCGAGCGGAATACCTCAACGTCAACTGCCACCCAGCGTATTCCCCCTCTGTCGCTTCCAGGCCACACCCTCAACGGGTAGTTACAGTCCCCTCGTTGCGAATGACCCGTGTTTTGCTGAAACAGGATGATGACAGCATCATCTGCTGACTGCCAATGGCGACGACCAAGAGTAGTGAAAAATAAAAAATCAGATTTCAGGAAGCAACGACCAAGAGATCTCAACACGTACCGCTAGTCGCTGAGTCTTTTTGTATCCATCGCTGTTTGTCCCGAATCTTTCAAGACGTAAAACCGAGCTGGCGAATAATGTTCTGTGTAGCCGTACTGAAATATATGCGCTCAATTGGGTGTAGACGCTTAGATTGTAAAGTTAAAGAGAGAGACGACATCGTTTCCGAGAGGTAAAAGGCTCAAAAAGTCGATCAGACATGGAAAGTGGTGACTATGCCTGTGACTGTGACGCGGTTTCTTGACCCCGGAATTAGGGAGTCCGGGCGGACCACGGATCACGTCCTTGGTGCCCGTGAACTGAATCTAGTAGCTTTCACCTCCATCTCCCGCTTTTTCTTTCTCAAGCAGGTGTGAGATCTATGGCGAGATTATTCTTTCACACCTGCCAAACTCTCTTTCAAGACTGAATATGGTTCCACCTAGCACCCTCGAGAAAAGGTCGGTATCGCGGATATCTCAACAACGACAATTTCCGGGGAAGAGCAGCCTTTACAAATGTAGGTATTACCTTGTCAAATGGCCTCGAGAGACCGCCAGTTCAATAAAACGTCTAGCTCAAGTGGTGAGTTCTGCAGCTGTAGCTCTCATATTTTCACCAGGCAGTCAAAGAGGGGTTTTCGCGAGCGGACAGAGCGACTCAGATACTGCTGGAAAGGAAAAATCGGGAAAATCGACTAAACATCGACTGGCTCATGACAGACAATGGAAAATATGGGAAAAAGGCACTGCCTAGATCCGTTGTTAAGGAGACATGGAAAGGCATGCTGATAGACGACCTCCGCACGGTAACGGCTGGGGTTTTAGTGGGTATGGTATAACATTGAGGACACCCGGAGCTGCTTCTGCATGCTGTCCGAATCCGAATGGTGCTGAGATATCTATCCGAGTCCCACACTTGGCACGTAACAGCGTTTCTCCAGGTGGTTCCAAGGTTTTGCGAGGTTCAAACCCCTTGCACCCTAGCGGAGAGCATGAGCACCGACCGTAAGTCGGCTCAGCTACCTGCAGCGGGAAGAGTCTACGTGTTTGCGGCCCTCGTCAGTTGACAAACGCTCCACAAAAAAAAAAAGGAAATTAACCAGAGTCGCTGTCATGAGTAAGTCTACATGCTGCAGGTCGAGGCGAGAGAGCAAATAGGACCTGGACTCGGAAATCGTGCGTCTTTCGCTTCCTAATGGCCCTGGTACTTCTGTTTTGACTACAGATGCCCCAGTCATTTTTCGTTGACCTGTCAGGTATATTCTTGGCGGGGTCTCAAGCCAACGTTCCCCATTTTTCTTCGTTCGTGAATGAAGCCCAATCCTCGTCAACCTCTGTTCATTCGCGTTGTTAAATTCACCTCAGCGCAGACGTTTCTTTCTCAAAATACCCTTGGTTCTCTACTGTCACACCAGGTTTCTTCGTTCGATGAAAGTAAAAACAGTTCTATCTCGATCGTGAGGTGTTTTTTTTTGCTCTTCATATCCTACCGCTACGAGGGTAATTTTACTCTTTGTACTTGATAGCTAATCCAGCTATTTCACAAAATGTCTGTTAGTTGATTTTTTTGCAGACTTACAGACGCCGAATAAGTCGGACGAGAAACAGGAAAAGCTACCTCTGCTTTCCCCTCGCCTGTCACATCGTGGAATCGACAAAACAACCTCTTTAACCCACTAGATCCCATTCCCAGCATCAGCCCTGCACGTTCGCGCCGGCCCATGTGACGGAGAACCATATTGTTGACCCCGCAACTCACACGGTAATTTTGGGACGCATATCATTGATCGAAGACAAAATTGAAGGTTCGTAGCCTGAGTCTCTTCTGCAGGTGATCATAATTGGTGGATTGCTTTCAAGACAAGGGCAAGATCATTGACGTGCAAACCTCAAGATCCATCACCGCCCTGGATTATGCAGAAAGCAGAGTTTGCAAAAGTGTTATCCCATTGGACATCCCCAACTGAGCGATTTCCGCGTCTTTGACGTATACTCCTTTCTCCCTTTGACCCACTCAGTTTTTTTTTCATCTCGTCATCGGCAATCATCAGTGAACCTTCTGAATCCACATCCCACCCACTTGTCTGGGACATGAACTTGAGCCGGAACCCTTTCCCGGATGAAATGCCTTCTCCATTTCCCGACAGGCTTTTCCGTCGCTTTCCACCCCTTTTGCCGACGGGTTCGCTAATCAGCCCGATGAAATCGTTTGGTTATCCCTGGGCCTGACTCACTGCCCTCTCTATCCCGTCGTTCGGAAATCGCCCAACAATTGACGGTTCCTCGCACATTGTTATTGAACGCGAACTCATGCTAGGGCTTGAAAAACGTCTACCCCCTCGATCTATCGTTTACCTGTTTACCACAAACGTCTTTACTATTCTTATCCCCTATAAACGTGTGCTTGAGATCTAAGTCCTGATTTCAGCAAGCACAAAAAATAAAAATAAAAAAACAAAAACTCGCTTCAGAATTTCTTCGTCAGGGACGGAAGGCACCGAATGTTCGCGTGGGTATTGGACGGAACTTCTTTTTTTTTGCATCAGACGAAAGCAAAAATGAAATGCGCGAGAAGCCCTTTGGGCGGGTTCCTCAATTCACTTATGCTGGTTCTTTTTTTGTTCGAGGTAACCTTTTGATTCATTTGGTCCCTTGGGCGATATTAGAGAATTCTTTTCATTCCCCTGGTGGCTCTCCAACCCACGGCGGGGAGAATGAGCGGGAAGATAGATCCTGTAGAAGCGGTGGTCGGTCTGAGGGAGAATCTGGAGAGCAAAGCAGTAAAATCGACGGACCCTCAGCTTTTCACCCCCCCGAGGATTTTACCAGATGTTTGTGTGGGATCGACAGATGGGGTTGAAGGATTGGCAGGGGTGTTGCTTTACAGCAAACCGATTCACTTGGAGGTAGACCCGTAGGCACCAATCTTTCCCATGTCCATGTCCGGACACTAAGCGCAAAAAGGCCCTCTCCAACTCCGAAAAGTTACTTGATATAGGACTCGCTTGTGGGAAATATCATCTCCTTACTGGGAAATTTCTTCATCGACGTCGTTGGCGATATTGGCCAAGGCCACGACTCGAGAAAGTCTATCAGTATGGCTTCGTTTACGTTTCGAAGCTTCCTTCAATAAACCTTCTCACTCGTTCACCAGAACCAGTGGAATTGGCCGCTTTACTCGGTTTCAACTTGATGGCGGTTTCCCGCCCTCCCGTATCTGTATCAGGCAACAGTGAACCTCATACCAATGACCAGTTGTCGCGAACTTAACCCTCGGCAAGGCTGGTCATGCGCTGGCAAGAACTCAATATCTACCGCTTCATGGCTCCATGCTCGGTTGTTTTTTTTTTTGGCGCGTTGACCCACGTGTGGATTCCTCGAGTGGCTTCTCCCTAAATTTTCTTCCGCTCAGGAACTTCGCGTGTTTTGTTTTTTTCGGGGACTTTCGCACTTTCGAGCATTACTGCGCCTACGTATGTACTGCTATGATTCTGAAGACGCGGATCATGATCCAACCACCCCGGTCTCAAACGGAGTTTATGTGCTAACTGTTGACAGAACTTGGCAGACTCTGACAGCCTTTGACAGTTGTTCATTCAGTTGCAACCCTTGTAAACCGCGCCTTTCCTTTTTTTTTTTTTTAAAGTCCTTAGTTGGTGGTCAAAAAACGCAAATCATGCTACCCTGATTTTCAACCCTAAGCCAAGTTTGTCGACAAAAATAAAAACACCACCGAGATTGAAACCGAAATTGATGATCAAAAAGGGCCCGATGGCTAACAGGAAATTACAAGCTCCATCCAGTATTTCTCCCCGTCGTCGGGATTCGGCTTCATCTTCATAACAATGAGTAAAAGGTTTGATAGATGGCAACCCGCAAGCATGGATTGAGCCTATATACGTGCTCCGCAAGCTCAAATTGTAGATGTACGTCGGCTGTAAAACTTTCAAGACGTTACAAATGGCAAGGTGACCCCACCTCAGATCCGTTACTTTCTGTATCCTCTCCCCTGGACATTTCTATAGAGTCTTCAGATGGCGCTTTTAGAAAGGTTTGTATAATCCTTCAGCGTCATACCACATCAAAACGCAAGCGAGACAGCGTTTTACCTATAATTTTATACTCGTGGAAACAAAGCCGCGTGTCATAATTGATTCAATAAGAATGTGGGTCCCGTGCCGCTCGAATCACTCTCAGCAACGATCTGTCATCCAAGCTCTAGGTTGTTTCTATTGTGTACGGTGATTCTCAGTTAATTTTTTGAATCTCATCCTATATAAGCTCCCCGTCTTCTTTCTTTTACAATGTAGCCTAACGGTCTCTTCCCCTTCCCCCCCCCCCTCATATCACCTTCGAGCTCTTCAGAACCCGATCATGACCCGTTTCCTGACACCTCTCGCAATTGTCGGCAGCGTTGCTATTCTGGCACAGGGAAAGACGTTCCATTGGCCGAACCGTCAGCTGGAGGTGTTCGATACCATTCTTTATGAGCAGAATCAATTTGAAACTCCCGTGCGTAACTGTGCGAAGAGAGATAATTCGACGGTCGCAGCTCAATGGGTTCGCATGGTATGTCTTTTTTTTTCTCTTCTGGTCATAAACATCCCCACCGATTGAAATCCCTTTTCCTCAGGCGTTCCATGACATAGGAACAGCCAACACACAAAATGGAACCGGAGGATTGGACAGTTCCATCTTTTTCGAGTTTGACCGTGGAGAGGTTCGTATGAAGCGTTTTCGCTCGCGTTCGGGACCATGAACTGATTGATTGTTCATTTCCCCCCCACCCCAGAACGCAGGACTGAACAGAACCTTCAACGACTTCTTGGGTTGGGGTTCTCGTATAGTCAGTCGTAAGTCCGATCTTCCAAACAATCACCGCAAGGGCTATGTATTTATTGATATATTCCTAAGTGTCGGATTTAATTGCTTCGAGTGCCGTCACTGCTTCTGTGCAATGTGGAGGACCGGGAGTTTTCCCTCTCAGAATTGGTCGTGTGGACGCTACTGCTGCTGGAAACTTTGGCGCACCCAAACCGTTCTTGCCCCTCTCTGAACTTCAGGCGTCTTTCACAAGACAAGGCTTCAATAATGACGAGATGATCGCCCTCACTGCGTGTGGTCATGCATTCGGAGGTGTGACAAAGAAAGACTTCCCCGATGTCATGCAAGACGAGCGCCAATTCCAGTTTTTCAATAATCAGACTACACAATTCAACAATGGAATGTACGTAAAGGAAACCATTTTCTTTCCTCCCTTCTGTTTAATTGCTGATACCTTGATTTTCTAGCATCACTCAATATCTTGACGGGACGACTTACAACCCATTAGTTGTCGGTGTTAACGCGACCACCAACTCTGACATTCGGGTCTTTAACAGTGACAACAATGCCACCGCTCAGCGGTATGTTATATCAACATCATTTTCAGGGGGGTGTTTTGATCTGACCTGCCTGTCATTCGTCAGCCTCGCCGATCCGGAAACTTTCAGAACCACCTGCCTTGATCTATTTGAGAGGATGATCAATGTTGTACCAAATGGAGTCACTCTGTCGACGGATCCAATTGAGCCCTGGGACTACAAAGTGGGAGAAGCTCGGCTTTCCGTAGCGAAGAATGCTGACAAGCTGGTGATGTCCACAACACTGCGGGTAAGGATATCCGTTTTGCCCTTTTTGTTGATCAAAACCACATAATTTACATTACACTCCATATTCATCAGCTCTTAAACCCAAAGAACAACCCCAAAAGACAAGTCAACCTCGTCTGGGTCGACAAACGCGGAACGAGCAAGACCGTCGGAGCTACCAAGTCCACGCCCATCACGGGCTCTACTCTGTTCAGCAAAGGTTTCGGAAACACGGCTGTCCAGTACAGCTTCAACGTCAATAACATCGATCCTACCCAATCTATTAGCAAGTTCTGGTTCGAAATCGACGAGAAAGACGGCTCCAAGAAGACTCAAGTCCAGAACGACGATGGCAAGGGATACGTGATTTCTCAGGACGACGTTCTGTTTGATGTCACTCGTAGCACACTTTTCACCAACGCAGACAACTCTAATTTCACCTCACAAATTGTTATTGCTGTAAGTTCTCCCCCCCCCCTTATTACGCGTCCGGATCTTTTTAGTAACATACGATTGGCCATTTCTCTAGGTGAAGAACAACTTGGCAGGCAACACCCCAATCAACGTTGAGACGGTGAACGCTTACACTGCCCCACTCCAATTCGAGGTGCATGCAGCCAAGTTGGATACGAGTTTCAAGAAGACGGCCGGATACACATTCTTCTCTTTGACGCCTACGACCCCCAAGATCAATGCGTTCGATGTCTACTATGGCGATGTTGCACCTCAAAACATGAAGGTGCAGTACGGACAGGTCACTGAGGCATCAAATAAACAATCATTACATTAATGTATTTCTTGGGGGTAGATTTTTTCTCTTTTTTTCATTTTTTCATGCCTTTTGTATTCCAATCATCCGTTCATGGGCTAGATAATTGAAGTATTCGTACAGAAAAAAAAAACATGTAATTAAATCTTACAAAAAAACTGCTTTTTTTTCACATTCCAAATTTTCTTTCGAATCTTTTGTGAACATGCGTCCGAATCCTAACCCTCATATCGAGTCGAATTTCTCCCGAACGACAACACCTCGAGTTGATCATTGAGAAGCGAACGGCGGTGGCCATCTTGACAAGCCTAAGAACCTCATCGCTGTTACCCCTCCATCCGAGAAGCAACGATGAACGGACTATTCCTTCCCATACTCCCGTTCGAGAGCTGCTTGTAATACGCTCACAATGCCTTCCACTCCACTTACCACCCGCTGGTCTTACTTTTGCCCGCGCTGTACAAACCCTCTTTCGATATCGCCGAATCTTAATGCGACTAATCGTAAATCCACTTTTTTGCCGAATCTTCTGATATCCGGACTCTGCGAAGGGAACAGTGGTAGAAAGATCAGCCTTAGATCCGAGTGCAACTTTTGAAGCATGCTTGGTTCAATTTCGGAACTGTACTACGCGAAGCTCTTTCGGGTTCTTGTAAGTTTAAGCTCGACCTAACCGCTACCTTTTACTCTCGCAGTCACTTTTACCCCCGATCGCTAAGCGCTAAGTTGGCCTGCCCCAGGAAAGCTGTAATTTTCAACTATTCTGATTGGGAAGTGAACGGAAAAGAGGGCATAAGGTTATAAACAAAATACAGAAATATCAGTTGGCAGGATTGATCCATAAGATGAAAACCTTATGATTTTTGTAGTCTTATTTAGTAATTCTAGTCACCCTGGATGCTTCAAACAACAAGCAGATGACAAATTCAACTAATCTTACGATAATCTGATTTTCTTTCAGTGCATTATGACTCTGAGCAACCAGATGGATGAGTGCTCAATAATCCTACAATGATCCCAGGTAATCCCCATCTAATCCAACTTTCTGTTATTCTATTCCTAATCAATCAGTGTAGTCCAAGCGTAGATAGAAATTGGTAAACACAGTATCCACCACCTGACCTTTGCATATCTGACTAGCCTGACAGTAATCATTGAAAAATGACCCTTGACCGCTTAGCAAGGGGGACTCTCCTTTTCCACGAAATTAGGCAAATGCTTGCAGTCTCATCTGTGGTAGACAGGGAAATACTGCTGGCGGTGAACTGGAAATATGAGAAAATATTGGAAGTGTTTGGTACTCTACCAGTAAAAAATCTGGCTCCAAATATTTTTTTCATTTCTACTGAACATTTGACTGACAAATATTCAAAGAACTTGTGGGTGGAGAACATTTAATAATTTGGGAGAGTAAAATATTCATCATCATCTGAAATCAATATTCAGCTTTGGTCAATTATTCTAGAATTTTGTTTAATCCCAAATATCTTTGGAAAGATTTTCTGGCAGGCTACAAATATTGGCCAAAGACTATGCAGCTTTGGGAATTATTTTGGTTGCAATTATTTATCCTATTTGTTACTTTCAAGTAAGTCATTACATTTGGGGTATGTCATGAAGTGTGTACTATTTTCCTTTTACTTTCCTATGATCTCTTTTCCTTCTACTCTGATACACAACACCATTCTGGTTTCATCCCTTGGTCTTACCTTCTATCTTCATTCCACAGTGTTCTATCATTTTCTGCTATGTTCTATCAGTTTGCATATGATACAGGTCATGACATCATAGGTCACATGTTGAGTAGTATATATAGGTTGACTTGTCACCTAGTCCCCCATCTTGACCTCTTTGTCTTGGGACTAGGTGCATATTTGTACTCTGTAGAATACTGGGTTGTATTGATCAACTTTGTCTTGGGACTAGTTATTGACTGTTGAGCCTTAGCTCCAGTCTCTGCATGTTCACTACCGGTGAATGATGTTGTTTCGAGCAAGTTATATGACAAACTAACTCAAAAAGACGCTATATGCGAGTGGGGTTCTGGCGTTGTCGAAGGTTCCGCACAGAGAAGTCTGATTAAACTCTATATACACCAAATAATAGACTTAGAACTTAGTCTAGAATGGGGTGTGAGGTTATATAGGTTCAGGTGGAGACAGAGACAGCAAAAACAGAGTCAGAACGATGTCTATAGAAGACTTGAACCGATATATGACAGAACAGAACAGAACAGCACAGTCAGACAGAATCAGAACGACCAAACAACCACTCAGGGAAGTTTATAGTCGCAGACAGAACAGCAGTAATGGGCAACAGACCCAACAGTAACAGACAGAGACAGAACAGTGAGGGCAACAGACCCTTAAAACAGTAACAGACTCAGTCAGAACCATGCCAGTTTCAGTTCAGATTCGTTATATACCAGGTCTGAGATCGACTCAAGAACAAGGTTCAGATTCAGAATCACTGACTTCAAGTCAGGGCAGGGTATTCAGGTTTAATTCAGGGTTTTATCAAGTTTAATTCATCTATTTTGGCTAGGCCAGAAACAAGGTGATATATAATACTACAGCAAGTACCACAATTGACTTAGGCACTGATCTGCAGCAAATACAACAAATTGCTTCTTGCAAACTGAAACAAAAAATGATACAGAGCTACCACGAATTGCTTGGAGATTCTCGAATGAAAACCTCACAGCTTATATACTGTCTACCTACCTATGCTTATAAATACTAATATATGGCCAATACTAATATATGGCCAATACAAACTGATACAAATGCAGAAATTGTCTATATACAGAAAGCAGAGACCAGAAAAGAAGTTGCAGACAATATAATATTATTATTTGAGGTATTTCTCGATGTGGGCATGTGGCATGTCTGTCAGTGGGTTATAGATGTCCCGTTGACTCATAATCACACCATCTGGTGGTGATAATCTCAGTCAGCAACTGATCTTATTGATAATCCGGAGTCAAGGACCCTGAATATCAAATTCGTCGGTATATCTTTAATTTCTAGGGTGTCCTGCTCTCGCAGTACCAACTCTTCGTGGCATATACCCTGGTATTTGTTATATCTTTGTGGCTTTACCCTGAAAGTCTAGTACCTGCTATATAGGCAAGGGACACTGTCTATACTCTCAGAGAGTCATGATTATGGATCTACAAGTGTCCATGTGCCGCTTTCGGAGTTAACCGAGAGGGTACTCATGCACTCCACTTGTGTGAGTCATCATATGAAGCCAATCAGGTTTGTCTGATTATGCATCAGGTTTAACTGCTTCCACAGCTGTGTCAGACCAGTTCTAGGTCATCGTATCGGCTGATGGTTTGGTCATATATGGTATTCAGAAGGTTCCCATTGCCAAGTTCGAATCCCCTTGTTCGCAGGTCTGTATATGGTAGTTTTAATCGTTCCTCAAGCTATATAACCTTATAGAACATCTACCCAGGTTTGTAGCTTGTTCTATAATGGCACGCTAACTCTTGGACAGCTTATAGAAGGTCCTACATGTTTCAGACCATTCCATAGCCTTTAGTCTGGAGAGTAATCATCCTATATACCCACGAACTATGATAGCATTTGAAGCCTATCAGTAGTCTGTTGATATTAGATGCTTCATATAACAGTGTACTGCTTTAACTGGCTGCTCGGGGCTCACACCAGTTCTTATATAGCCATGTTATCTTTGTCCCATATTCAGGATGTGGCAAATTTGGTTTATTTTGGGTACTTAGCATTACTGTCATTACACCGGCACTTCACCACAGGGCACCCATATTTGGCACCCAAACAGGTTTCACTGCCAGCAGTGAAATGACCTTTAGAGGAGTCCTTGAGGGGAGATATTGAGAAGGGGCCATTGCAAAGCCATCAAAAAGAATATACTGAAGCATCAAGACAGTCTGTTAAGCCACCATTCATTCATTTGATCAATCCAATTTTTTTGGTGTGGCTTTGATCCACTTCTCTCACAAAGGCAGGAGGAGGTTTGGGTTAAATAGCTTGTAGGATTGCATAAGGCTACAGAATTCTTAGTGCTTTTTGTCTTACAAATTGTTTCTATAAACTGTAATTGTTGGAAAACCAACATGATCTCTGAAAAGTCTTTGGCCTAGGTGAACTCTCCATAACCATTAAATCTCAGCACCAGCATTGTGCAGACTCAGGCTCTTTGGAGGCCAGTTCAAGCTGAGCCAAGCTCTGAGGCCATGAGCACTGAGCAGAACTCATAAGCACACACCTGAACAAAGCTTTGGTTAATATCTTCTATGATATTTTTGAGTTTCAGATTAGAATATACCATCATTTAAGTTATAAATCCAAATGGTGCACTGTTCCCTAGACCTTAAACTTCTCTGCAGATCTTTCTTGAGCAACAGCTTGCCAACAGGTACAGTACATACTGTCATGGAGTGTAGGGAGGTGACAGTCCATCAACTGTTACGCTGTGATTTTGGATTTTTGTTAGTGACAGGGTACGTGTTATGCGTTATAGTTGCCTATTTCAGTGACAGTACACCTAGATTTTAGGGAATTTTTGTGTAATTTTTTATCCAAACATATATATGTAACGCTCCTTCAGAGGCGACAGAACCTCCTTTATGCGTCACATAATGGTGTTTTAGAGATGCAACAGACCCCCGTTACATGTTACGTTGCCTCCCTACACTCCATGACAGTATATTCAAATTGACTAATGTGTCGGGCCTCAAGATAAGGTTAAATCTCACTTTTACAGAGTTCATCAACAATATCACCCCACAAATGTGCACTCTCTGGTAAGTCACCCAACTCATGGGCCTGGAACCCAGAGTCTGGGCTTGAACATCAGTGGAATCAAGTGCTCAGCCAAGCTAAGTTCCAACATGCATGAGTACAGTGGTGCACTTGGTATAATGTGACACCAAAGCAAAGCCTAATCATCCACACCCATTCTATCATCAACAGTGGGACACACAGTCAATGAGTGGATGTCTCCCATCTCAATTTCCATATTCATATCTCCTCCAACCCCAATGGACAGGGACAAATTTGTTTTACTGGCAAGGAATACACCTCCATCATTTCTCCCTGAGCAATGCACCCAACTAATGGGATTTTAAGGCTTACATGGTGACTACTCAATGGGCTCACAATACTCAAGGTTGGATGGAGGAAGCAAAGTATCTACTTAGAGAATACTTACACAAACACTGGCTGAGGCTTTTGGGACACTTTGAGGGCAAGACTGTTGTAGAAGTAGAAGTCCTCGTGTCTTTATTCATTGACTATCTAGTGTCTTTATAGTAGGTAGTAGTTCTCATAATAATAATTCAATAATTGGATATGAAACTAATCAACCTCTGTAACAGGTATCAACTTGAGTTTCATATGGAAGCAGAAGTAAGAGGTTCAATAATTACCAAGGCTGCATTTCCAACAAAGACAGACTCTTCCAGAAGACTCAAGGGCACTAAGGACTTTTAGGGTGTGGAGGAGCTATGACTCTCTCTGAGGGGGTTTTGATTGCTAACTGGGGCTAACTACTTGGGAACTTGGGACAGGGGGAAAAATGGGCAAAATAGCTGGGCTGAGGTTTTGAGGGTGAAACCAGCAGTCTTTTTATACTCTACAGGTGCCTTAGGTAGTAAAAAGGGTCAAGGAGCTACTTATAGTAATAAAATAATAGTTTACTAGGAAAATATCTAGATATGGGTTTGATAAATAGTTTATAATATAATAAGAGAATAGAACTACTGTAAAAGGAAGGGAGTAGGCTATGCAAGAAGATTAAAGAATGTTATGGAACATTACAAGCCCTTGGAAATCCAAGGACTTAAGCTTACCTATGCCAAAACCAGTAATCCACAGGTGAGCAGACCAAAAATTTGGTGGGTGAGGGTCTATTGTGTTGGACCAAGACTATTCATTGAGCACCAGGATGTGTTCAATTCATGACATTCCCCTACTCTCAACACTGAATATAGAAGAGGAATTAATAAAAAATCAGCCATTCAAATTTTAGCAAGTAACATCTGGAGACTCCTCAAACCTAAGATGAACTGTCTTGAGAATAGAAAGTCTGTGAGGGATCACAGTCATGGATAAACCTCGGCATGTGACTGGACTTGTATAGAGTCAGTGGTAACCTTCTTTTTTTTAAAAAAATATTCCTTCATGACTCTTTCGACTCTGATGGCTCCGAGACTAGTGTAGAACAGTATATAATCTACTACATACTTTTCCTGTACTTACTTTCTTACCTCTGAAACACTAACTAAGTATTTGACCTGCTTCACAGCAAAGACACAAAAGCTTATTGTTATGGTCTCCAGCTTTCTCTTTGGTAGACACATGAGCCCATCATAAGTATGAGAAAGAGATACTTTTATCTATGTGTCAGCATAGCATGAGCATCCCCTGAACTCAAAAGAAGCCTAGATCCTTCACAAAGTCCCAGCAAATGTAAATGATCTGTTGTGGCAGCACCAAACCCCTTCCTTCTTGTATACCTCACACAAAGGCATAATTTTCAAGTACCTAGTTGCACACATATGAGCACAAGGCTTTTGGAACATGTGGAGGAAGGCCATGCATATCTGCTGTCATCTCTAAGTGTCCATCAGGCTCAGTCCAACCGTTTGTTTTAAAAGAATCTATGGTGAACTGAAATCAAGGCAAAACAAGTATGAGATGCCTTGTAACTGATATCTGGAGCATATAGGTAAACTAACATGTGAAGGGGGATTAGGCCAATGTCACACCATATGTTTTCATCATATCAAGATTGCACCAGTATCCTTGCTGGTATAACAACTCAACCCCCATGAGGCACCACCTCCCACTCCGCAAATTGTGCAATAACATGTGAAGATGCAGAAGATGCAGACAGCAATGCAAGGTGTGGGTCCAATGGCAAAGGTTGGTCTTGGCATTTCCCTTTACCCAGTGGAGGAATAAATTCTTCAGAGCTCAGATAGCAAGATGATTCATGAAGGATGTATAGTTATAGAGACCGGGGCAGGGCAGGGAGATGATGTTGGTTTGCTAAATTCAATACACCTTACCGTAAAGCTTCCACTCATCCTCGGGAGAAATTGGCCCCGAGTATCGGTTTCTCAAACCCGACTCTCCGAAGCGGGGATTGGTGGGTCAAGCACAATATCAAAGCGGTAAATCAAACAATTGCCCGGCTCGTGGACGTCGGTTCAGAGTAAGTGACCGGTCTTCCTTATGGGGTTTCTGGCACCCTGTCTGTGAGCGCTTGAGCGGTGGTGAGTGACGGAATCAACGGGAAGTCGTTGGGAAGATGAAAGACGGTTATACCAAAAGCACTACCGTCAGCGTCGCTGCTGGTAGGTGAAAGCATGGAAGGACTATTAAAAGAGCTGTGTTCAACAGCTGTCAGGAAATTATGAAAGGACAAATATATCCTACCACAGCAACCCTGTCGTCCCCTCGGTCACCGTCGACCTTTGCATCCCATTATTCCCTAAGGCTTTGAAGGTCGTTTAGCACTTGAGAGGAGGAGAGGAAGGCTCTTAAGTGCGAGGAAGGACGTCGTCATTGAGAGAGAGAAAAGCGAAGAGCGATGACCCTGCTCGGAAAGCACGAGAATCCTCAACTTCGCCCCCTTTCATAATGCCGACGCTCCTCTTGGTTCCAATTTAATTTAATCGGAGTGTAGGAGGGTTCAAATGATTAATTCGGATAGTTTGATTATCAACAGTAAAACTTATTCTTTCAAGCCGGGTTGCCGAGTGTATGAAACTACGCAAAGGTCATAGCAGATGATAAGTGAAGGGAGGAATGCTCCGTAGTATGGTAGGTTGTGGAACAGATTGATGAAGCTACAAATCACCATACAGACACCCCACACTGGACTTGCCTATTAGAGCATATTTGCAACCGCCGAAATGACGATTTTTGGACTTTTTCCGTAGATCTGCAACGAGGGGAGAAAAAACTTGCTGACTTAGTGGGGCGGAGAAGCCTGAAAGTTGACTCGGAACTGAGAGAAATGCGCTACAAAAATGGTCTAACGCTCACGTAGGCGCTTGAACGCGGTATCACAGCGAAAGATTTGTCGTATCGGCCCAATATATCTGATATTGCCTATGTATAGGATCAATATGCGGGTCGAATACCCGCTCTCCTCTCTCCCTCTTCCATATATCAAGAATTCTCTATATGGTCAATCATGGTTGACTAGGATAGTCATCCTATCGGAACCCGACCTGGTACTTGTGCTGTGTAGTAAGTCGTAAACGGCATCATTGACTATTCATTAACCCTTCCTCGAATCAGCCGCCTTCGGTAAGGCTAAGAAGATTACTACTACTAGGTATAGTAGGGTTTCATCGAGAGCCTGCCCTCAGGTAGTCACATGCCAATATTCAGTTCAATCGAGTCGTGGTCGCGTCGTGTTATCATAGTCGCTAAGCCATCAGGCCTTGTCATCAGCAGAGGGGATTAGCCACATCCTCAGCGGTCCTTGTCTGCAAGCCGTCCCCCCCCCTCGGTGAAATTTCGACTAGATCTGCTCTGCTTCCTACCAACGTAGTAGCTCCCACCGGCGGTGTTGAAATTCTACAGGAATCAAGGTATAATGTTGATGGAATTCTGATAATGAACCGTAGACAGTTTCCGCCCTTTCCCAGCGGGAGAAGAGATGCTCTGCATACGCTGACGTGCTTACGCCGGTCGTTATCTTAGATGCCGGCCCCCCCCCCACGGATTGGACTTGAACTGTGTCGACAGTAACGCTCTACATGACAACCCTTGCCGCGAACGCCGTTCAACATTCCAGCGTTACGATCTTGACCTATCCTTCATGTTGCTCCAACCTTTTCAGTCGAAACTAAAGCGTCTAGTGGCAACTCAGGTTTCGCTGCTTTTCTCCGCATTGCCCTCGCCGTCAAGGATGGAACTTGATGATCGAATGATTGTCATTTATAATACTCACGAGGTCAGGACAGATGAGTACTCACGGAACACAGACCGCCGTGAAGCGGTGTAGGCAGTGACTGGATCTTTCTTATATACAAGTGTTCTTTTAAAGTTTCTCGGCTGATTTGCGCTCAAGCCTTTTCCACATACCCTTGAAAGAATGGCTGGTGACCTTTCTACAGGGTCCGACGGAACGCTGGTCTTAGTGAGTTCTTTCTAAAGTTGACCTTATGAATGAAGGGTAGTAAATGCTGACCTTTGCAACTAGTACTTCCATGGTTCGTCCGGTGCAAAATATCAGCTGATATCCTTTCTTTTCCTGACCCCTGAACGCTTCAAAACTGTTACAGTCATCAGCGCGACACTTCTCGTTAGTGAGATCATAATGAATTCCCCAGCCGAGATCGAACACATTTGGATGGGAAAATGGTCATTTATCACTGTGTTATATATCATCCAACGATATCTTCCGATTTTTGACTCTGTGGTGGTGCTTTTTCGCAGTGAGTGCGTTGTTGGCGCATGCATAGCTATGAATCTGATTCTTATCCATAACAGACGATTTCGCAAATTTGAGTCGCGGTCAATGCACCTCTGCCTACATATTCATCACATGTATGTATGTTCTGCTCTAGTCAGTGACGTTTCTATGGACGGACTCTTTGATTGATATTGTAGGGAGTTCTGGCATCGGCATCATGCTCTCTGAGAGTAAGTATCAACGCGCTTCATATTCAAATCGCTATTCACTTGTTTTTTTTTACAGTCATTTTGACACTCCGTGTTTGGACGGTGTGGAAGGGGGGTACCCGGGTGACAATAGGACTGCTCGTACTCTTCTTTGCCTGTTGGGTTCCTGCATATGTGTTTTTGGCGCAGTTCTTGAGCGCTCTGGAATGTAGGTAGCGTCTTTCCCTATCTCTGCGCGCTGGAATCTTATTGATTTGTGTTAGTCATACCCTTTCCGTCGCCGGGCCGTGGATGTTTTATCAGTGGCAGGACTACTGTTCTATACATCTTTTGGCTGATGATGATGGTATATGAGGCTGGTGAGTCATTTCACCCGTTTTCCACCTGAGGTCTAGATACTTACGCATTGGGTATAGGCAACTTGACTATGTTGCTCATTTGTGGAGTCCGAGTATGTTTGTCAAAGCTCTTTTTTTGAGCTTTATTTCAAGTCGTTTAGGTCTTTTCAGAACACAAGGGTGGAAGGATGGATCTTACCATGGCGGTATTTCGAGATGGTGAGCCCCCGATCGCATTTGCCTTTCTCCGTGCCTACAAACTGATCCTCGGTCTTAGGTGTTATATACTATGCGCTGCTATGTTGTGAGATGTTCATCTATCATGGTCTATATGCTTGTCACCCATCTTTCGGTCCTCAGTGCTTTCGATGACTAACATAGTCATTATCCTCACTCTTCCAGTAAGTGGTCGCCGATTGTAAAGCCTATAAAGACTGAGTCATTTTACAGGGCCTCACGGTTCTCCTGCTGTCGTACGTCGAAGACTTAACCCTAAAAATCCCTGACGAAAGAAAACCGTTTCTACAGACTCGAACGCGTATCACATTCCCTCCTGGCCAGTCGCGGAATTCTCCACATTCGTCAAATAGCCTCGCAAGATAACACATGTCCCGAGACAATGTCAGAGATCCAATTCGCCCAGATGGAAATCAGGAGTTGTTCTTCCTCTTGCATAGGGCAGAATGAGAAGTTATTTTTATGTACTACCATGTCGGTATAACTATGGTTTTTCGCAAGGAAAAACTCTGCTTTGATTTGTATATCTAGTGTCCAGTACCATACGAATAGAATTTGTCATCAACCAATTACGAGGTCTGCACATTATCGTTTGGTTGTGATATTGACCTATACGCAACGGACTGGGCATTCGAAAGTCCGAAGTAGGACTGCGACGAGGATCTCATCCTTTGTGGGGTTTCCCCCCAGCCAAAAAAGCATACAATTCCAAACGATGACGACATCCGAAAGCTTTAGGGTAAAAGAGACTCCATGGAGATATCTTGATGGACACAAAACGTTTAACGCCAGTGCCGCCGCCACTGCACATCCCAATAGTCTTCCGTCAGGAGGCTACACAAGTAGTTCAAGCTCTTCATAGCTGTGATAACCTGCCTTCTGAAGAGCCTGAACATTTGAATCCTTACATCCCGGTATACTCCAAGTCGGCCATGAGTCCGGGAAAGTTGGAGCAGCGAGGGATTGCATCAACGAAAAAATTGACTACTGGTGTACTCGGTTTGGTCGGACTTACCACTGCCACATGCCAAAGTAGGTTTGATCCGTTTTGGGGCACTGGCAGGATGCAGGGACAGAGTGATGTGATGTTTCGGTAGGATGGGAAGTATCAGCGCTCGGAAACCCGGTGATTTGCTCTAGGAGGTGAACAATTTGGAGGCGGCGTTGATTGCTTGATGGTTTTGATAACAAAAAAAGAAGAGGTGGGTGTCGCAAGTGTCGACTTGGGGTACGTTTTTCACACGTCGGCTGAATGAGTTCAAAGCTCGTGTAAATTTCCCCAGTCCGATTGATTAGGGTAGCTACATTTGGAAAGGTGGTAAAATAACATTTTTGTGTATGATGAGTCTTGAAAAAGTCAATCCATGAGTCGTTTGGTGTATTATCATGGGAATTCAGTTGACAGGTCAATGAAGAGGATTCTCAGACCACCACATACATCCCAGAGAGATTTGGAAGTTGGTCTTTGTAGATAGAACTTTTCTGGGTTGATATGAATATAGTGATGCAGTGCCCCCATGTCTGTTAAATGGGCCAAATTTATTGTATCCCCCCACACTTTCAGGGCCTACTCGGGTCATCTGTGACATTTTCAAACCTGTCTTTCCCAGGATAAACTACCTTGAGGATAGGAAGTACCAGCAAACATATATAATCTAGTGTAGTAGGATCAAACCCCTTTGCTTCATGAGGAATTTGCATAAAGGCCTAATTCTTGGTTGTCCAGGCATGCACAAGTGCAACATAAGATACTACAGACCAGAAGGGAAAATTCTTCCTTTGTAGGTAGTGGGAATGAAAGTCCGAGATTTATTGTTAGTCAGTCCAAGTTTAGAGTATAATGCTATATAAGACCCGAACCATAACCCGTACCTCTAACAAGCCGGGAACGATAGGGCATTCAGGGGCACCTTATTTACTTTTCAAACCTCTAACCTGGTGTGTATGGAAGCTAGTACAAATGAGTTGAGCATTTGAGCATTGAGCAGCTGAAATGAGCTTGATGAGATGAATGTTGTAGTACATATTAGTCAAGGATTGGTAAACCAGTTTCATTTGTAACAAAGTTCATCAAACCATCTTTTTCAGTCACAAAGTTACGTCTAACAACGCCGAGGTCTCTGATGGTGTTTTGGCCGAGTATCACTTTGTTTCTTTTTTTGTACCGACAATCTGATCAAAATCTGTGATCTTCTGAACGCTGTTGTTCATCAGCTTGCCTGCTCGAGATGCAGACAAAAACGTTTTCTTTGATCAAAACCCATCCGCGGCATTGTCTCGATTGCAGTGCTTTGAATTCCGACTAAGAGCCACAAACGGCGCCCAAAACGCGGTTCCAAAGCTGACCATCATTGGCATCTTGATCTCAAGAAGCACCGTAATAGAAGAAAATGAAAGAACATTCTGACCGGAAGTCGTGCAGGGCGCTTGTGGCATCACAGCCCCTGAACCACATGCGCACATAATCGGAATATGCAGACAAGCGGCATCGATGATCATTGCTCTACAACATATCCGTGGATGGATATTTTCGCTATCGGGACATGAAGCGGCGCATATGGTGTGTGTCATGTCATTTGGTCTCTATGGGTCGTACAGAGGCACTATGTTCTGTGGAAATTTGGTTCAAAAAAGGCTTCTGACGGAATGTTCTTGCAGCATGCCTGTTGTGGCGTTGTCGACAGCTCTCTCGGGTGATGAAGCGGAAGCGGAGGTACGAAATATTAATAACTAGATTTGAGATTTTAATCAAAAATATGCCGAATGTTCTCCGGAACACACAGCATGTCAACCGTGGGCATATATACAGCCACACGCCTAAGCCGGCGTTTCCTTTTCACCATCCTTCTCCCCAACTTTTCGTACCCGTCATGGCTTACTCGAGCTCGAGTGTCGAAGACCTAGTGAAGGCGGACGATGTGTTGGCCACATTACCGACATTTCAAAAAGTCGCGCTGCTCGTCGTCATCTGTATTGCAGAATTCTTGGACACGTTCTCAAACTCGGCTCTCTTCTCCGCTATACCGGGTATATCCCAGGCACTGGGCATTTCGAACAGTAACTCTGTCTGGTTGCAGAGTGGATATCAACTTACTTTCGCGTCTCTTCTTCTCATGGTATGTCATAAAATTCTCTGTAAAATGTCACTGAACTGAATCGTTCCTTCCCTGGTCCAGAGCGGGCGTTTGAGCGACATATATAATCCCAGTATGCGGTCCAAGATCGGAAACTCTTGATTTTTTTTGTCTGACCACGCTTATCACAGAATGGGTGTTCGTAGTCGGTGGAATGTCTTTGGGTTGCTTTTCGTTGGGGGCTGGGTTCGTACAAACGGGTGTTCCTTTGTTTGCGCTGAGAGCTTTGATGGGTGTAGGTGAGTCATCGGTTTTGAAGGTCCTTGTTCTGGACGGATCATTTTTAACACATTTGTTGTTTTTTCAGGTGCTGCACTTACCGTTCCATCAGCACTTCACATGATAGTACATTTGTTCCCGGACCCTACCAGCCAGTCAAAGGCTGTTGGCGCGTTCACAACGATGGGAGCGCTTGGAAATGGTGAGTACAGCCATTAAATTACTGTAGTGATTTGTCTCAATCGTTGAAAGTGTTCGGTCTTATCATCGGTGCTTTGTTCGTGTCTTTTGCTACATGGCGATGGGTGTTCTTTTTCATTGCCATCTTGGGCATCGGAGAGTCCATCCTAGTCGTCCTTCTCTGTCGCACAGTTAAACGCCCAAAGTCAAACACAATGCAAGCTCTGAAGAGGATTCAACGACTCGATCTTCCCGGTGTTATAAGCGTGACAGGTATGTCCATATTGGTGCTCTCCAGGCGTGGACTCTGACGACATCTACTTAGCTGCCCTCATCCTGTTCATTTTTGCCGTTACATCCGGCTCAATCGATGGTTGGGGAACCGCCAAAGTGATTGCACCTTTGGTCATTTCATTTGTGCTGCTCGTCGCATTCTTTTTGTATGAAACCCGCATACCAGAAGATGTGGCAGTCATGTACGGCAAGCTCACTAGTGCTCGATTGATCGACAAACTAATTAATGGTTTTTAGTCCCCCAAAAACGTGGTCGTATACCAACTTTGGCGTGATAACAGCCATAGCATTGCTTCCCTATTTGTGGTGAGTTTGACGTAAGATTCTCTGGATTGTACTAAGAGAACTTTATAGGTGGGGAGTAGTCCAGTCGCTGTTCAGTTGGTACTGGCAGGAAGTCATCGGCTGGAGTGCAATCATCACGGCGGTTCATTTGTATGTTATTCATCTTTTTATAGGATTTCGCGTTTTAACAATTCAATAGCCTTCCGCTTGGACTCAGCGCGATGCCAGCGACTGCTATCGGCACTATTTTGCAACAGAAAATCAGTTTGAAGTGGGTGATGACGATTGGTAACGTTCTTGCCGTGATAGGAAGCATCCTATTGCCCTTCGCCAAGGGTCGGGAACATTACTGGTCTTTGGCTTTCCCTGGGTTCATCATTGGATCCGGCGGAGTCACGATGACTTTTGTTACTGCAAAGTATGAATTCCTTTACTTCTGAGACACGGAACGGGGGCTAACTTGATGTTTTTTAGTGTGGCAGTCTTTGCGACCACTCCTCCTGCCGCGGCTGGAGTCGTTGCCGCCATATTCAACTCCGCTCTGCAGCTTGGATGCGCAGCAGGAATCGCGATCGCCACTTCTATTCAGACGAGTATCGAGGCAAATCATGGTGGACCTACTGTCTTCACCGGACGTGCTGCAGCGTTCTGGTTCTTGTTCGCAGCGACTACGGTGCTGAGCCTTTTGCTGCTGTTCTTCATGAAAGACACCCTTCCCGCTCTGGGCAAGGCAGCAGCGCCTTTACCAGAATCGACGGAAGAAAAGAATTTGTCGCCGAGTCCGATGAATGATCACGATGACTGATCGGATTACCTCGTGTTTTTTGTTTTTTTTTGGATCATCTGTAGACAGACACATGTCTCTAGCGCTCAGTCCCTGATACGTTTCCTTTCTCAACATGTTTTTTTCCTCATTTTTTGTACTTATTTGCTCTCTAGTACATTACGCTCGTTATTTTTTCTCTTGGTCAGGGACGATTTTGAATATATCCGATTAGCCGCCCGGCATCTATGAATAATAGAAAAAAATGCAGATAGATCGAAGATAAATTGAATTGAATATATACGGCATTGACCCTCAGAGTCGAGGGGATGCCGGAACCCAGGCGACGCCCGCAGTATGAAACGCAGACGGTACGTACAAGCACAAGTATATTCTTTAAGGATTAGGCCATATTTGCAGCGCGTTTTTTTTTTTTCAGTTCAGAGTCAACTTTCGGACTTTTCCGCCCCAATACCACGGATTTACGGACAAGTCCGAAAATTGTCGTTTTGGCAGTTGCAAATATGGTCTATTGTCGAAAAACCTCAGCGAGTAGGCTGATCGCTGCCTAGACGGGTGTCCCAAGTATGACTGACGGTGGCGCAGAGGATCTTATGTTTTCAGATATGATGATCTACATGCATCAAGTTCTCAAAGTGTTCTTGTGACATACCTGACTTGGAACAGGAATATAGCTTTTACGGGTTCGATCTATAGCTACAAAGTAGTGCTTCGTGCTAGGACCCGAGAAAGCCGACCCAGCGCATACGAACTAGATTCTAGAATGGTGATTTAGGGTACAGGTCGGGCGGTAACGATCGTCAGTCGAGTTCTCGACTGCATGTTCGACACGGTTCTTGAGCGGTCAACTTATCTCGACAGGTGTACAAAGTTGGATTTTCATCAATGATGTGAATTGGATTAATCATTTTGATTCCTTCTGTGGAATCTCCAGAATTCCGACATAGCATTACAATATTTATTATGGAAGGCGATCTCGGGGTTTATGTTTTGCGAGTTCTCGACTCTTGTCACCGTCAAACGGCTCCGTTGAGGTTTTGAGTAGACTCTGCAATGAAAGTTGAAAGAGGTGTGAACGTTTGAACCGACTGAGGAAGCCATTTCTGCCCAACGCGACGCCGCCGACGCGTCCGCGTCAGGTCCGGGGGTATTGATGATCCTTGAATATATGTAAGGTACGGACCTACGGCCGGGCTGCGGGGCCAGGACCGGCGTAAAGGGAACGGCATCACGAGTTTGGTTCTATTGACGTGTTGTTTGGTTGTGCTTGGAAGCGCCGCTTTGACTTTGAATGACTCCCGCCCCTCCGCCCGCCTCCCGCCTCCCGCCTCCCGACGCTGAAAGATGCTGCGGATCCGCCAAACAGGAGTCAGCCTCGCGAGTGTTGTTTATCCTATCGGTCGATTCCGAGGAGTTTCGATGGCCAAACAACAACCAGATATAAGAGCTCCGCGGACCGCGTCTTGTTCACTTCAGACCCCAGACATTCCATTGTTGGCTGGAAAATGAGCTCGTATCCGCACAACAAATCCACTTCAAACTTCTCGGATCACGGGTCAAGCTGTAGCACAAAGTCCCCACCATCGAGGATATGGGGCTACTCAGAATCCCGAGGTAGTACAGGGACACCTGCGACGACTGCCTCTTTACCATATCAATGCTCGGATGCATATGATTCCATGTACAAGAACACACAGCCGCAAGTGTTTGTTGGCCATACCAATAGTAATGGAACCCGGTCCAATAGCAACAGTAAGTGGCCCGGACTCAAAAAAATCCCAGCTACTCGGACGGCTTAACGTCGTTTTTTTCATAGTATCTGGGTTGAGTGGCAGCTCGAGTTATCGTACCACAGGAGAGTGGAGTTCAGAGTCCGAGTTGATGAGTCCTATGCAACCGCCAATGGTCGTTCGTTCCGGCTTACCGTTTCCTCCATTGTCGAACGATAGACGTCAGCTTAAAGCCTCCTACGCCTATCCTTCAACTGACCCGCGTAGAAATGGTAAGTGGCTGCGAAGCTTACGTCTGAGAAATAGGTTATTAAAAACAGATCTATAGTCCCTTCACAGCTTCAAAGAGGATTTCCAGTGCACTCAGGCGATATGGATACTCTTGACCATTTACATTCGTCCTTTGAACAGTTGTCGGTGTCTAATCGACCGTTAAGTCATTCATCTCCGTATCTATCTGCGTATCACTCCCCCATGCCCAATGTTGAGACAGCAACCGGAACGTCCGGTAACCGTTCAAGCTTGAGCCACCCCTCTTCTTCTTTCTCGAGCGTTTCTTCAACCACCACTCGGTCTGGTCCGAGCACGAGCTCGGTATCTGGCACGAGAGCCTTCAAGTCGTCCCGCACATCAGGAATTAGAGACCAAGTACCTCTCGATACTTTTACACTATCCCCTCTCCTTCGCGCATGTCCTAATCCACCTATTTTGTTCGACGTGACGCGTCCTCCAAGAAATATCAGAGTCACAGATACCTCAAGAGCCGTCGGAACAATGTCCGATCCAGCCACTTCACCCTCCATTCCATCCGGGTATCTCATAATAGACTTCTCGTTTCCCGGTCTTTCAGTTGAGCCTGAGGAAGAAAATCTGCTTCAGACACGCGTTGGCGTTGTCTCCCAACCCACCGAAAGCAGCAGTAGTACCCAGACAGTGGTGTCAGTGTGGGATGTGTACATGGCCATTTCCGTTTTCCTTCAGGGCGATATTCCAAAAGACGTGTTGATGAAGGTACTTCGAGCTAGTAATGGTAAGGAAACTCGAAGGGCGGATAGGAGGGGGAGATCTGGTATTTGTTGGGTTGATTTGGTGAAAGACGGTACGTTGTTTTGTGGGTTGAGGATTTTGGGGAGGAGAGGTATGTATGTTTTTGTTGAAGTTGATCTCAGAGGACCGTAATCCGTCTTTTTTTTAATAGCCGAATGATCTTTACAGGTAAGTGGTTATGATTATTGGACTCGGGGACGTTGGAGGTAGTGATGTTCGCGGGGTGCTAGTCATATTCTTTTGGATTCTGAGACTTTGTTACATAAATTTCTCTGCGATGGGAAGCTATTTCGGTCGTGGGGGGGAAGATGTGGCGGGCAATTAGTGGGTAGTAAATTCAGAGAGTGCAGTAAAACGGCTGGACTTTGTTCTCCTGTATCGTTATTTCTAATAAATGAATTTTTTCTAAAACTACTTCGATCTGACATGAAGTACACATCAGGAAAAACCCGAAACACGAATTGGTTCAGATCAGAGAAAGTTAGTACAAATTTCCCCAAATGAGTGCGAATTGCTCAAATTTGATGGTTTGTCGAGTTTGTGCTCATCTAACATCCCATTTGCAAACTATCACAAATTCTCACAAATTTGTTCAGGTTAGTGCAACTTAGAACACATTGGAATGCTTGACCAAGGCATATCACATCGTCGTACAATTATTTGTCAAGTTGGTATTGTATTTCGAGCTGAGTACATACAACAGAAACGAAAAATTTGCGTTGCATGTACATCCGAGGTCTGCTCGAGTGTGCTAGGTAAACTAATATTTTGAGGTGTAAGTCGTATAGCGGGCCAGTAGTTGTGACTCCTAGGGGTCACTCGTAGCCTCATTTTGAATACCTAACATTGATCTTTCCCTTTTCTTCTCCTGTATGCCCTCAGCTCCATGCTGAGTTTGTAACTGCATATTCTCTCTATGTTGCCTTTCAGCAATTGACCTTTGCTGGCTACCCTGATCATCAGCAACATGGAATGAAGAAAGTGTCTGCTGAACACTATCCACAGATTTGCCATATGCTACTCGGGCAATCACCATGGTAGGAGCCAGTGCCTAGGGAAACAGATTGAAGATGTATACAAATATTGAGAGCAGACAAAACTTACTGATATTATGGCTGGTATCACTAGAATATCAACAGGAGCAAATCCACCTCCATTGGCATCCCAAAATAGGAAATCATTAAGCAAAATTGCTACCAACAATGTACCTGCATATAGCAATGCAGACTCAATTCTAATTTTTTCTGGTTAGTATAAACAATTATTGAAGGGAAGTGATCTGTGCCAACATTATAGCTATGATGTCATTAAACTTTGTGCGTCTTGCTGTCCCTCTTGCAAGCCTTCTCGCTTCACGGGTAATCCACCAAATGCGTCCTCCTGTATCAAATGTATTGGGCAATTGACAATGTATCTGCTGACAAAGTATAGGTGAAAACCCACCAGTCATGAATGTCAGAACAATCTGAAAAACAACCACGCCCATCATAGCTCCTCTATCGATTGCAATTGCATTCTTTATAACAATTGCTTTATGATATGCAATTATTACAGCAATATTACATCCAAAGTCTATGCCTTCTCAACAATTAGAATACAAGTCTCAGTGCAACAATAAAAGAACACACCATTCAAGGTGAAGGCAATGGATGCAAGTGGCCACAAGATATATTTTCTTGAGTCATAAATTATATAACAGCGGTGAATCTAGACTAAGCATCAGCCATTGTGTACTTGTGTCTTTGAAGAACTCACCAGCATTACATCAGCCACTGAACTACACATCAAATCAAATAGTAAGTCCCAAAAGGTCATTTAAACAAAGTTAGAACTGTACTTCATGAGAGTTGAAGCAAAATTCATAATTCCACTGAAATTAGGTTAGCACAAAATACAGACTCATAGAATGGAATTTCCTTGCTTCAAAGCAGGTTCCAAGTCATCCCTGCCAATCCACTGGCTGTAAGAACCATAGCTTTTTGTTTTTCCAGCATCAAAGGCAAGATAGGCTTGATGGGTGGTTATCCAAGTATAGACACCAGTGAAAAGAGTTGCCAGAACAAAGAGGGCTATGGAACATCCTTTGTGTAATTTATGGGCAGACCTCCCATGGTGGAAGAGGACATGGACTGATAGGCCAAAAATTACACAGTAAATCCCTACAATCAAAATTGTTAATGTTATTGTGCATTATCCACATTAAGATGACCATGTACCAACCATATAGAAAGAACAATACCTAGCATAAAAAATTCAGCAAATTTTCTATTTCTTTGTTTGACACAAATTACGAACAGAGAGATCGGAGATTGGCTTGACAATAACCTGCTGGGCACTTAGATAAGGTGCCAAGGCTGCTTCAAGGTCGGGAGACATTATCAAGAGAGGAACTTTCAAGAATGTGGGGAATGCTAGAATGAGTAGGATTGGATGAATGGACTATTATGTCTTATAAGCTCCAAATGGCTCTCGAAATGTAAGAAAACTATTCAATTTAATCGGTTTCAAACCTAGTCACCCGTCAGAAATCACCGCTCAAATTCGACCCTAGATTGGTTACTCAATAGAGAACAAAGCGTGGTACTGGTTTGAAGTCTCAACCAACAGACACCAACCATCAGAATCGGAACCCAGATCGGTTGTAATATGTATTGCAATATCTTTGAGTACTATCAATGTTTCCCGCTTACCTTTTGTTCTCAACTTAGTTCATATCTCAGCGGGGTTTCAGCCACTAAGATTACATAACATGAGGGAGACTTGATCGATCAACGACCACCTACACCATTTCAATCTTTCCAGAAGTAATCCATTAATATGCTGTTTTATCTATACATTCCTACTTTCTGGTTGATCTTCAATCATCCTGCGCTATTCACCCATATGCTTACTGGTTAATGACCCCTCGTCTCCCAAGATCCTTAATATCTCCTTACTTCCTCTAGGAATAAATTAACCCTTTTCTCATTCATTATATTGGATAGAGAGAGCTCATTAAAATCTTTTCACTCCCTGCTAGTCTCATCCTAAGAGGCGATGGGCCTATCCTTCGATACTCCTGGAGTGGACAATTTATAACACAATCAAAGAACATCAACATCATCAATAGCTTTGACCGAGCCTGCCGGCATACCCTATTTGGTTTTTGCGGAGAAATCGGATGCCAAAGCACATGAGGATCGGAGAGTTTTACAATCGACAAACGTTGGAGATTTCTTCACCTGCAGCTCGGAGAACCAGGCATGCTGCACAGGTTACCTGTGACCCCACCGCACTACACAGCTGGTCCCTGTTCTTATAGCTCGCCATTGACATCGCTGCCAAGGAGTTAATACGGCACCGGGTCCCGTCCACGTGGATTCCCAACGTGGGTCTCAATCACCCTAAACTATTAACACAACAGAATTCCTTAGCCAACCCTTGCATTTTATGCCTTCTCTGAGGTTTACCACCATATTCAGCATTCATCTTCGACATCGTCATATAATGCTGTCGAACAGGTCAGTTATCACCGAAACAATCATTTTTGGCGCTACTACCGCCTGATGCGACACCATCTCAACATTTTGATCCGCGTCAGGCTGTTAATACTCGTCTCTGTATTCTGACCTCCCCCTCCCCTTCCTTGCACTTATTACACTTGATGGCTCACAATGGTAACCTTGGAAGGGGACTTCATTGCTGCAGTGTACGATTTGTTCCTCTATAATGAGTAAACATTCTTTTCTGGCCGGGTAATAAGTGCCATGGTTCTCCCTGGTTGTGATCAAGTTTCACCATGTTTCGTCATTTCAGTATTTACAAACTTTTGCTTGCAACAAACAAAAAACCGGTACCAGGTCCTTCCTTGTTCCTTGTCTCTGTGAGGTATGGACCTCTGCCCTCCAGCCATACTCAGTAGAAGTATGATGAGGAGAGATTTTTGGCCAGACTGAGGATGGTAAATTTTTATTCTTTCTTAATAGATACCAGTTCAAGCTTGGAAATTAACACTATGCCTTGATTGACTTATAGTTAGGCTCGTTTGGTATTCTTAAAGAGGACTTTAGTCAGACACACTAGGTGAGTGTGACATGACAATAGAATAGCAGTGGATTGACCATGAGAACTGAAGATAAGTATTCACCTATTATCTAGCATCTCCTACATTTCCCCAAACAATCTCCTGCTTTTGATAAAGTCTTCTTAAAGGCATGTTGAAGCAGTTCTAGCACATTACCTCAGTGCCCAGAATATAATAATTGAACCAATGTTCACCCTCTGTTTGTAATTTTCCCCCATCAGAAAGAGAATATTGCTGAGTAGAGTTCTGGCGGGCGTTGTGGTTTCTGTATGGTGTGAAAATATGCTCATACCAATGACTTCTAATGGGTGAACAGGCTTGAAAGTGATTAGATTGAATAGTCTTCTTACATTTTGAGAATTTGGAGCTTTAATAGACATAATAATCCATTTCTCCAATCCTACTCATTCTAGTGCTCCCCACATTCCTGAAAGTCCCTGCCTCGATGATGTGTCTCCCACAAGTCACCTTGAAGCAGCCTTTGTGCCTTTTCTAAGTGCCCAGCAGGTTGTCATAAGCTGATCTCCAATATCTCTGTTCATAATTTATGTGTCAAATAAAATTTGCTGAATATTTTGTGCTAGGTTCTTTCTATATGTTTTGTACATGGTTATATTACTTTGATTAATGCTCAATAGTATTTGATTGCAGGGATTTATTTGGGCTGCAGCTCATGTCTTCTTTCACCATGGAAGGTCTGCCCATAAGTTACACAAAGGATGTTCCATAGCCCTCTTTGTTCTGGAAATGCTTTACACTGGTGTCTATACTTGGGATGTTAGGCTATATTGGATTTCATGCAACAACAAAGAGTTATGCTTCTGTTATACTTGAAGAAGATAAAACAAAATCTGCCCTGACACCACTCGCTCACAAATGAACAAAACAATCAATAAAATCAAGCATGTACAAGTACAAGCAGAAGATAAAGCTATGTACCAAGTTCACAAATGTTATGTACAGTACGAATTGTGTAATAAATAAATACAAACATCTGATTAAAAAACAGAAAAAGAGATGTTGACCTGGCTACTGTCTCTATAATATGGAGGTGTTACACTGTCCATAGCCTAGATGCCCTCATCCTCTGCTAGATTAGGGGATAGACCCCTCTTTCTTTGTATGCCCTCAGTTCCATGCTGAGTTTGTAACTGCATAGTTCCCATATGTTGCCTTTCAGCAATGGAAACCTGCTGGCTACCTTGAATATCAATTTGGAATGTAGAAAGTGTCTGCTGAACACTATCCACAGATTTGCCATATGCTACTCGGGCAATCACCATGGTAGGAGCCAGTGCCTATAGAAATGGGCTGAAAATGTATACAGAAATGTTGAGAGCAGACAAAACTTACTGATACTATGGCTGGTATCACTAGAATATCAACAGGATCAATGCCACCTCTATTGGCATCCCAAAATAGGAAATCATCAAGCAAAATTGCTACTAGCAATGTACCTGCATATAGCAATGCAGACTCAATTCTAATTTTTTCCGGTTAGTATGGACAATTACTGAAGGGAAATGATCTATACCAACATTATAGCTATGATGTCATTAAATTTTGTACGTCTTGCTGTCCCTCTTGTAAGCTTTCTTGCTTCACGGGTAATCCACCAAATGCGTCCTCCTTTGTCAAATGTATTGGGCAACTGGCAGTATATCTGCAACAAAGTATAGATGAAACTCACCAGTCATGAATGTCAGAACAATCTGAAAAAAAACCGTGCCCATCATAGCTCCTCTATCAATTGCAATTACATTCTTCATAAAGGTTGCTTTATAGGAGCCACCATATGCAATTATTCCAGCAATATTACATCCAAGATCTATACCTTCTCAATGATTAGAATACAAATCTCAGTGCAACAATAAAGAAAACACACCATTCAGGATGAAGGCAATAGATGCAAGTGGCCACAAGATATATTTTCTTGAGTCATAAATTATATAACAGCGGTGAATCTAGACTAAGCATCAGCCATTGTGTACTTGTGTCTTTGAAGAACTCACCAGCATTACATCAGCCACTGAACTACACATCAAATCAAATAGTAAGTCCCAAAAGGGCATTTAAACAGACTTAGAACTATACTTCATAAGAGTCGAAGCAATATCTGAAATTCCACTAAAATTGGGGTCTAGTTAACACAAAACACAGAGTTCATAGAATGGATTTTTTACTCACTTTAAAGCAGATTTCAAGTCATCCCCTTCAATCCAGTGGATAACAGAACCATAACTCTTTGTTTTTCCAGCATCAAAGGCAAGGTAGGCTTGATGAGTTGTTCCCCAAGTATAGACACAAGTATAGATGGCTGCCAGAATAAAGAGGACTATAGAAGACCCTCTGTATAATCTGTGAGCAGAACTTCCATGCTGGAAGAGGACATGGGCTGATAGACCAAAAACAACACAGTAAATCCCTAGAAATAAAATTGTTAATGTTATTGGGCATTGTTCACAGTTATATGTACCAACCATATAGAAAGAACAACACCTAGCCAAAATATATTCAGCAAATTTTCTTTTCTCTTGTCTAAATAAATCACAAACAGAGAGGTCGGAGATTGGCTTGACTATAACCTGCTGGGCACTTAGGAAAGGCGCCAAGACTTCTTCAAGGTGACTTGTGGGAGACATTATCAAGGCAGGGACTTCCAAGAATGTGGGGAACGCTAGAATGAGTAGGATTGGAGGAATGGATTATTATGTCTTATAAAACTTCAAATGGCTCTCAAAATACAAGAAAACTGTTTAATAATCTGTTTAATCAGTTCTAAGCCTAGTCACCTATCAGACATTACCAATCAAAATTAGAACCTAGATTGGTTAGTCAACAGAGAACAGAATATGGTACTAGTTTGAAGTCTAACCAACAGACACTAACCATCAATCGGAACCCAGATTGATTGTAATATGTATTGAAATATCTTTGAGTACTATGTTTCAATGCTTACCTTTTGTTCTCAACTCGATTCATATCTCAGCTCAGTTTCAGCCTCCAATACTAAGATTACATGACGTGAGGGAAACTTAATCCATCAAAGACAGCCGCACCATTCTAACCTTTCCAGATGCAACTCATTGATATGTTGTTTTATTGATGGCACATTCCTCCTTTTCGGCTGATCATCCCGCACTATTCATCCATACGCTTACTGAATAATGACCCTCGTCCCCCAAGATCCTCAAGATCTTCTCATTCCCTTCACTCCCTCCTAGTTTCATCCTAATTTTGATATTCTTTGAGTGGACGGTTCTAACACAATCAAGGATCATCAACATCATCGATAGCTTCCTATTCATTTATTTGCGGAGAAATCGGCTACCTCTTGATCAAACATTCAGATTTTTTAACATCGGCTTTATCACTAATATCGCCTAGACTCCAACTTAGAATATGACGGAGGCCAGATCGGTGGGTTTTACGGTCGGCAAACGTTAGAAATTTCATTACCTGCACCTCAGAGAACCAGGCATGCTACACAAATTACCCGTGCCCCTACTGTATCTCCAACAGCTGGTCCCCATTCTTATACATAGCTCGCCGTTGAATCGCTGCCAAGGAGTTGGTACAGCACCGGGTTCCCGTCGACGTGCATTCGCAATGTCAGATATCTCCATCTTGGAGTATGCTCCCAGGATCTCAATTACGCCACGACAGGCTTCCTTAGCCCAACTCTCGCATTGAAAGCCTTCTCCGAATTTACCACTATTTCACATCTCATCATCGTCATATAATGCTGGTGAACAGGTTTGGTCACCCACCAACACAACCATTTTTGACGCCACTACCTAATGCAATGCTATCTCAACATTTTGTTCCAACCTATATCAGGCTGTTAATACCCGTCTCTGTATTCTGAGCTTTCCCTCCCTGCCTCTTACACCTATTACACTTGATGGATCACACATGTAACTTTTGATTTCGTTGCTGCGGTGTTCGCAATTTGTTCCCTGTATAATGTGATTGACTGTGAGGATATTGCAATTCACAGCGCAATCAGGCTAGATTCTGATTCTGATGGTTGGCTTGTGATGTTGGCGAGGTTCAAAGCAGTGAATAGATTGGTATTATTATGGACTTACTTTCAAAAGTCACCCCTGGATATGTAGTAATTCATTATTCTCTAGCATCTCCCACATCAATCTTCTCCCTTTGATAGTGTCTTCTAAAAAGCACGTTGAAGTAGCTCTCGCACCTTACCTCAGTGTCTAGGGTATAATAGTCAAACCAATGTTCACCCTCTCTGTTTGTGATTTTCCCATATCAGAAAGAGAATATTGCTGAATAGAATTTTGATAGGCATTGTGGTTTCTGTATAGTTTGAATATATGCTCGTATTACTCCAAACCACCATTGATAACAACTTTGACTATAGGGATTTACTCGGCGATCTTTGGGCTCTCCTTTTCCACCATGAAAGGTCTGCCCATAAATTCTACAAAGGATGTTCCATGGCCCTCTTTGTTCTGCCAATTCTAGTATCTATATTTGGGGTGTCAATCCATCAAGCCCATATTGAATTTCATGCAGCAACAACAAAGAGTTATGCTTTCGTTATCTGGTATCCTGAAGGAGATAACAAAAAATCTGCTGACATGTAAGCAAGCTCTATTTCATTAACTTTGCATCATATACTAAGAAGACCCAAATGCTAGTGGAATTCTGACTTTTACTTCAACTCTCACAAAGTATAGTTGAAATTTCTGTTCCAATGCCCTTTGGAACTAACTATGCTTTCTACTCTAGTTCAATAGCTGATATAATGCTGGTAAGTTCTTCAAAGCGACAATTAAGGTGTAAATAATACTTTATCTGGCTTCACTGCTGTAATATTGTTTCCAACTCTAACAGATATATCTTGTATCTACTTGCAAAATTGCAATTACTGCCTCCATTTTAAATGGTTGTTGGTTTTACTGTTCCTCAGAGTCTTATTGAAGAGGTTTGGACTTGGGATGTGACATTGCTATAACTATTGGATATGGTAGCTCATTCTAGCACCACAGTCTGACTGTTCATGAGAGGGCATTTGAGATTGATGGAGAGGCTATAATAAGAATAGCTGTTTTCCAGATTGTGTTGATGTTAATGACTGGTGAGTTTACTATTTATGCTATACTGTAGAGAACTTGAACTTGCTTAATACCTTTGACAAAGGAGGACAGATTTGGTGGATTACTCAGGAAGTAAAAAAGCTGGCAAAAGAGACAGAAGACATGCAACATATAATGGCATTGTAGCCATAGCAGATAACCTCTGCAGACTGAGTAATGACCAAGTATTAGCATTGAGTCCACCTTGCTATATGCAACTGATATTATTCCTTTAAAGATTTCACTCGTCCCAGTCCTGATGTCTGTAAGTTCTGACATTCCCTACAATAGATTCTTAACCTGTTCCTCCAGGGCTTAGCTCCAACTATGGTGATTGCCCAAGTGGCAAATTGGTGGATAGTGTCCAACAGACACTTTCTACTCTCCATATTGCTGATCTCCAGGCCCCAGGGTGGCCAGCAAAGATCAGGAATAGAAAGGCAGACTACAACCAATATTCAGCTACAACCACACCATACCGCTGAGGACATGCAAGGGGAGAATGGCCTGTCACTTAGTCCACAAGCAGCTAAAAGTGTGTTATAACTATGGCCACCAAACAGGATGTGATAGTGTAACTCTGTTACTTATTTCTTCCACCAAATTACTATTCACTGAGAACTCTACACTTCCTGTGCTTGGATATCAATGTCTACCTAGATGCTGTCACCTGGATTCAAACAAAGTTACATTTCCTATTGAGTGTCCCCTCCTACACATTTGGTCCATACTATATATTCCAAGTTTCACAGGATTCAGAATCCAGAATGTCCCTCGGCCTACATCAGGTGATACAATTAACCATGTCAGGCAGAAGTAATGCCTCTCAAGTTCTGCCATTGAATCAAATTTTGAATAGTGCACATGTGTAGGGGGGGGTAGTATACTTGGACTGGACTGACAGAATGGCTTGAGTCTCTTCCTTCATTTTTGAGGATGACCATTGATGTGAGAAGGAGACTGAGATGAGTTGGAAAATTGCATATCAGGGCTTGAAAGGGGAAACCAAATCACTGCGAGGAATTAGAAGGCAAGGGATATGTTGTGGGGGGAAAAGAGACACAATTATTACTGGGACCCAGTGGAGTTTACGACGAGGAGTTATGGGTCATATGCAATGAGGGCGTAACACTAAAAGTGCCAATGGGGGAGGATATCACTTGACACCCCTCATATAAGCCAGTGGGTCCTTCGTTAACTGTCTGTTACTTCCTCCGCTACCATCCGCTACATCCGTTACTGAATCCGTGAATTTAGCACACCCCCTTTACATGGTTACAGCAACCCAAGTTCGAAGTTTTAGCTTTTGATCATTTGATATCTACTCATTCTGTCACTGGTAATCGAATCAACTCGCATCTTATCAGAACGAGAGGCACTCCGTCACGCGACCAGACAAGATGCTCACAAGGAGAATGATCAGATTCTGACCAGAATCGCCTCATCAGTAATATCAGCGTTCTCTGCAGTAGAATTCGACGTTAGCTCTCCTGTCGGCGTATCATTTCCCATTGTATCACTATTCCTAACGAGGAAATCTCTCACTTCGAAAACCCGAGAAAAACTCTTGAATTGAGCACTGCTCGAAGATTCCGAGTAGTTGTAGTATGTAGTATTACTAGGAGTATCATTCAATCATGTGTAAGAAGAAAAAAGGAAACTTGTCGTAAAGGTTATTCATCGCTTCGTCGTAAAGTGGCCGGTGGGTCTTTCAAAGGCTAATCAACGTCGTCAACCTCAACTGCTCATCAATCCGATCCACTTTCCTATCAAGCCCACCCAACACGATCTTGAAAATAACATCGTCCGTGAGATCTGGTTCAAGAGGGTTGTATGGTGTCGTATCTTTCAGAGAAAAACAGTGAGTTGGCGGGGTAAACTCAGACTCGGGGAGGAAATAAGTATGATACTTACCGACCATATCCTAAAATCAGACAGAACATGCCAAGAGTGGGCGGTAGAGATGGGATAATCATGTTCAGCGAGAGGAGTCACAGGAATTGAAAAAAAACAAAAGCATTCTCACCCGGATACCATACTGCGTGTGAAGAGACCTATCAAGCTTTTGCAAAGCCAACGTAGCCTCTGCATCGTTTCCGATCTGAACGAATTGGATGCCAAGCATATGTTCGGGTACTTGAGCAAGATGGAGCCGTTTTGCGGCTTGGACGATCACGGTTTCGACATCGTCGGCTGATTACCAATGCGTTAGTGCTTTTAGTTCGACGAGACATAGAGAGGTGGGGCTACAAGGGGGGAGGAGAACTCACTGGCATCCCCGTCCGTGATAACGATGATGCTAACAGGTTTAGCAGGAATGCCACTCGAACTTTGAAGCCTAGTCCTTCGTTCGACCAATGGGATGTATTCAGCCAGGACGTGGTTTAGTCGTGTTCCAGTTGGTGTACCACCTAAGAGTTTCGTTTCATAAACTCGCGCAGTTTAAGAACGTGGTACTAAAAAAGCAAGTACACACCATCTGGTTTGACAGAGTTGAAAAGATGAACGACTTCGTTTCTTGTCTGTGAATCAAGGTTATCGGAATCCACGTGTAGCAAAGCTAAAAGAACGGAAAACAAATCAACTCACCCTAACGTTCTTTTGGAACCTGTCACTGTTGAGGAAATAAAGATCCACACCATCATCGTCGAATCGGGGGGACCCTTCAGCAACTGCGGCTAGAGCATCCCGAGCTTGGTACCATCGACCACCGGAGTTCATCTATGGTTCAACAAGTAAGAGTTGGAAAGGTAGCGTCGCAGATTGAGGGACATACCGAATCAGAATCATCGACGACAAGAACAATATCAATCGTTGACGTTGGTTGGGGTCGGATTATAGAAGGTGTAGAGAGGAAAGAGTAGAGGAGTCGGGACGCTTGGACTAGGACTTCGTATTGTTCGACCTGTTTTTCAAATGGAGGGAGAAGGAGGGGGAAGGAGGGACGCACGGTAAGTCAAGTTCGGGGGTTGTGGAGAAACCGGGGGTAACACTTACAACCACCTCACGAGCGTTATTACCAACCACGACGGCTTTCGAAGATCCAGCGGTGATTGTTCCGTATCCTTAAACCAATGTGATGAAGTGAGTGTCTCGATGGAAGTGATTATTATACCGGAGAAAAGGGACATACGTAAACTGCCCTCGTAGAAACTCCTGACGAAGAACGTGTCCTGATCGTTCTCTTTACCAACCGCGAGAGAGTTACTTGGTGGTGGTCCGTTCTCGACGAAGATCTAGGAATCCGATAAAGTTAAAATTAAAACAAAATAAGAGAGCAATACGCACCCAAGTAAACGGAGCCAACGAAGCGGGATCAATCAAAGAACTCAAAGCCTTACTCGTAAGCTGCTTAGCCTGCTGAATCCACTCTCTCTTACTCCCAAAGGTCGGCGGCGCACTCGTCAGAGTCGTAGTAACCGTCGTCAAACTCGATCTCGTTTGATGTGTGTGATACGAGGTCGCGGTAAACTGAGACGATTGAGTTATGCCTCCCCCACTAGCAAAGTAGTTCCCGTTTTCGAGCCCGCCGGGAGACAACGGCGATAACAGCGAGCTCTGTGTCTGTGGTGAGAGTGAGGCTTGGTATGGGACGGGAGAAGCCAAGAGGGAGGAGCCGAAAAAGGAAGTGGCGTTCGTTTGAATCGTTTGTTTCTTCCATAGGGTTTTGAGCACTTCTGCGAGTGTTTCGGTTGTGAAACGCGAGGGAAGGCCGGGTTGGGTTACGGTGCTCTCTGGTGGAATGAAGTGAATAAAAAAAGGGTAGGGTGAGTCAGTCGATGATGGTGAGGTTATTGAGGAATAACGAAGGCAACTGACCGACTATGTCCTAAGGAAATGCGAAAGTAACGATCGTCAATCTCAGTTCCACATTCTCGGAAGCGAGGGGAGGAAGAGTACATACTGGAATCTGCCATCGAATCTCAAGATCGTCATCTAGGTGTTTCAACGCATTTGTAGCTTGAGTATCGTCCCCGATTTGAACGAAATGAATTGAAAGTTGATTGGAGGAAAGGCCAGATCTTTCGAGGCGGCGGGCGGCGTTGACGATGACGGACTCTACGTCGTCGGCTGTCGGGTGAGTTGGCAGGCGGTCAAGGCAAGTGGGGCAGTAGTGGGGTGGTTGAGTGTGGAGGTCAGCTCACACAACAACGAAGGAAGGGTGAGACAGTAGGTTACTCACAAGGATCACCATCGGTAATAACCACAATGCTAACCGGCTTGCTACTCCTCATTTCGAGCTTTGGAAGGTAAAAATCGAGAACCTTTCCTAATCTGTACCCAGTAGGAGTTGCACCTGTTTTTTAGAAAATTCCGTCAGTTCAAATCAGGTATCTTTAGCAGACAGCCATACCATCCGGAGAACCAACGAGTTCAAAGGCTTCAAGGACGGATTGACTATTCTGTCGTGATCGAACAAAAAAGCTGCGTCAAAAACAAGAACCTTGGAGGGGGGAAACTTACGATGATTCCTTTCTGACAAAAATCTTTGTTTAAAAAGAAAAGATCGAATCCATCAGCGTCGACTTGTCGACAGGCATTTGTGATTCCTGCCAAAGCAGTTCGAACTTCGTTCCATCGCGTGCCTTCCATCTGTAAACCGGTAGTAGAAGTTTGAAGAGATCAGCTACCGCGAACGAATCAACCCATCAGCCTGAGGGGTTACGCACGGAATCAGAGTCATCGACGACAAACACGATATCTACCAAATCCGTTGGAGTGAACGACTTGTTGGCAGGGAGTTGTTGCGTTTGTGGGATTGGGAGAGTGGGTGCCGTTGAGTGTTGATGTTGTTGCTGTAGTACTTGTTGTTGTAGTTGTTGGACCGATCCAAATGAGAACTGGGGTAGACCCGTGGTTTGGACTAGGACTTCGTATTCTTTGACCTGAGAAGCGAGTCAGAAAGTGGGTGTAATGAGGATTAGTTTGAATGGGTACGTACGATGATCTCCTTTCCTTTGCAAATAACGAATGCCTTGAGGCCTTCATATCCACTGGTTACTCTTCCGACGCCTACAAAACTAATGAGTCAGCCTCAAGCCTATGGGAAGATGCGACAGATGTAGGAATGTGGATGCGACTCACGTAGTTGATCCTATACATTGACAAACCGACCGCGGATGTTAGCCAAATGTAAAAGAGTACCGTAGCGATGTCGACAAACCTCATAAAAGCTTCGACAAAGATACAAATGTTGATTATCATCTCCGAGGTCGATAGCATTCTTGGGAAGGACATTGTTCGTGACGAGGTACTGCACATGGCAAATCATAAATCAGCCATGAGTATAAAGAAAAGGACGACCGCTTACCCATCCAAGAGCATTCTGTTGTAAAGCCCCGTTCTGAAGGTTTCGAGTACGTTCAAGCGCTTGTTGATACCACAATTGTTTCTTGGAGATCGGTCCACCACGACCATTGGGGTTTGGACTGCCTACGCGACCGTTAAATCCTTCGAAAGTGGGAGTTAAGCCAACGCCGTATCCAGGCGAGGTTGGCTGTTCAAAAGATGTTCAGTCATCGTTCGTGGCGTACGGAACTTGGGGGTAACGGTGACGATCAGATACGCACGGTTGAGTTGAACAGTCCATCGCCGACTGTGAGAGGAGGAGAGGAAGGGAAAGATTGAGAAGTAGAATAAGAGTTCTGATGACGAGGTTGGCCCGTGGTTTGGGCGAATGCAAACTGGCCAGTGCCAGATGTGAGGGGAGCGTTGAACATCTTCGTGGGAGAGAGTTGGAACTAGGGAGGGAGCTGGCCGCTGTGGGGTATCAAACGGAAGTAATGGGGAAGTCTTTATAGTTGAGGAGTGTCAGCAAGTCAGGGTAGCGATCGAAGATGGTAGACCTCGAGGTAAGATAGAAGAAAAGACAAACGGACAGGCTAAAATTTTAACCTGCATAAACGTATCGATACTGCAATCGATGGAGAATGTTCATGTCCGGTGACGATGACTTGGCGGGGTCAAAGCATATTTATGGATGTCCACGAAGCAAACACGACTAAAGATCCATGATGGATAAGGTGGATCCTAGTCCTGCCATGTATTAACCTAGCTTCTTTCGTTCAGCACCAGACATCCAAAGCATCGATAGTGAATTCGGATAGGGTGCGAGTGACGAAGGCGCCTTGTGCATGTTCGCAGAATCACGTTATTCTAAGAAACGGCATTTCTCAACCTGCCAGGCAAGTGGAGTGATGCCTTCGACAATTGCGCAGTAAAAGGCCATTGAAAGTAAGGAACCCAATGTGTTTGAGGTGTGGGGAGTTGATAGGCCGGAGAACGACCACAGTCGCCGCCGCTACAAGGGCACTGAGCGCGTTATGTCAAATCAAACCGACAGCCGTACCAGTCGGAAGCTTCGAAGAAGGCAAAGGTTCTGCTATCGAGTACATACATAGAAAACTTCCAATGTAAGTACATACAAAAAAAGCTTGTCCGACGCGCACCAATAGATACACCGGCGATAAACCGAGAACTTTGGTTTCCCAAGCCTCCCTCATCACAATACGAAGCCCCAGGAACCTAGTGACCTTAGGAGAAAAAGTCAGCAATAAGAACAATTCGAGCTCAAAGAGAAGTGTATTGACATTTCGAGATCAAATTGGGTTCGATGATATATCGAAAGTCTCCATCCGCCATCGGATAAGCTTCTGTCTAATGATAATCCGCAGCCGAAGTGGTCACTGTCCAGAGATAAATCAAGCTTTTCATCTTTCTTGAGGGTTCGGAGGTGTAGCAAGCTCAAAAGAGCGTCTCGACTGAACATCTTCCCTACTCGTCCTTCGATGAGCACGAGTAAAGATGGGAAGGATTTGGGTGAAGGACGGAGGATAAGTATTCAAAGACGGAGTCTTCTTCACCCCAGGTTTAGATTGACCGAGATGTTCGGGACATAGTTCGAACACTGCTGAAACCTCTACAAAAGTGCGCCACGGGGGATGAAAGAGGTTGACGATGATGAGATGAACCAAGCCATCCGTATGTATTTGACGGAAGCTACGGTGTAAGCGACGTCAACGACGTGCCCAACGGGGGAAATAACGATGATAAGAAACTTACCCGGGTCTGAACCATCCAACATACTCGTGACTGAAAACTCGCATACAACTCGAACCATTCCAATCCAGATTCGGCCCAAAAGGCCTACTCGGGCAAGGCTCCCCAACAACACCCTTCGCTCAGCTCCCAACTTCTATGTCCCCAATTCCCATGAACGAAAACGCCAACAGTCTCTATAACTCGGGCATCCAAGTCGGCGCCAAAAGTGATTGCTTCCCAAATGGCCAAAAACCCCTCAGCCGTTAAGATCAGGATTCCCTCGATAACGCCTCTCTGCCAGAGCACCAAGTGGGGGGTTGACCGATGCCTCGACGTTATCCGTGTCCTTGCCAAAATTCCTTGTACCAAAAACTTTTCAAGAGCAAGGACATGTGAAGTAGGGAGGTGTGCAGGTCGGTGGTCGGTAGAGATGAAGATAGCGACGAGAGCGACGAAGCAGGCACTCGTTGATCCTTGCGATGTACGCCGAATTCCGCAAGCGATCGAGTTCTCGATTTATTCTCTCCCACTAACAGCTTTTGGGCTTTACCGGGAACAATTTCTTTTGGGAGTAAGGAAAGAAACGGGCTCGGCGGAGTTCCCGTGGAGAAGGTTTCTACGAGGTTAAACGCGCGGTAGGAACCTGGCATCGGTCTTCTTCCAGCGGTGTATGCAAAGTGAGGGAAGGATGGTGCTGATGGGTCAAACTGCAACACAGATCTGGTAGACGTTGAAAGCTCAAATGTCACGGAGACTTATGATACGCTCATTTTCGGTGAGAGCGTCCTACCCGGGCCCGACTCTGATGGCTTCGATGCGAACGACGCGAAACCGAGTAGCCAAAGGGCGGAAGTCTGACAAATGAGGGTTGATAAAGTCGAGCGAGATCTTTGAGAAGAGGAGAGTGTGAGCGGATAAGCGAAGTTGGAGGCAAAGAGAAGGGCGGAACTCGTTGGAATCCGCCAGCAGTAGAAGCTCGTCTTGTTTCATTCCGAACTTCGTCAGAACGTGTCTGGTACGCCGGATTCAGTGTCTTCCGGTACATGGAAAACAACCACTGCAGCTGGTGATGTCCATACTGCGACCTTCTCTGGGCCGATCCATCCCACCGCCAGTGAAGTTTCAAGTAGGACCTAGCATAGCAACTCGGTCCATTGTCAGGTAATCTTGCAGTCTACAAGTCTATGAGAAGTGGCCCGACAAAAAGAGAAAAATGGCGCACCTCGTGAGACCATGTCCTTCCGGATGGCTACAGGATTTCCAATAGGCTTTCACCACCCACATTCAAAGAGTCCCACCGCCTTTAATGTGGTCGATTTAAACCTGTTCGCAATTGGGAAGCTAGACTGAGGGGCTTGGGTGTAGTCTGCAGACTGCTGTGAGCGAGCGTGAAACGACGTGTAAAGTAATAGAAATGGAGACGATTCGAGGGGCGTTAGTGTCATGCATGGGGACGAATGACGTACGCCGGATTGAAAGTCCGATTATTACTTCGCCGAATTCGCCGTATGTCCCACGCTCAACTCACCGCAAGTTAAGCTTTTGGTAAATTCCACTGAGAAAGCTCCCCAGTGATATATGCGTGGCTCGCAGCGATCCGCTCGTTGGAAGAAACAAATAAAATTACTAGGACATGGGAATCTTTGCCAGAAATCACTGGCCTCAGTCTCGCCCGCTCAAGCTCACCTTTCAATCTAATTAGTAGCCTCCGCCATCAACGCAACGGACATAAAGCGAGATTCCACATCAGTACTGTCATTATAAAACGATTCTTCTCTCCATCTGTATTGCATTCAGTCTTTCATAACAGGCACACAATTGTCAATCTGAAACGATAGCCACCGAATAGCAGATACGCTGCCGCAAGACCCTGCTCTGACAGGTAAGAGAGACAATAACTAGAACCAAAAGTTTCCTTTCGTTGACCTCTTTCCATCCGCAAGCTAATATGTCAATAACCATTGGACTCTGGAGATTATAACTTCAGAAACTACTCGTCATCAACATACTAGAATGCTGTTTCCTAATTTCAACGTCGTTTACTAACCACTATTCACTTGACATGAGTTTTGTATTGATTCTGATATTATACCGTGGTCTTCAAAACGACTTTTGACAGATCGAAATGATTCTACCAAAACTGTCAAGTAATTCTGACTGTAACATGCTGTTCATATACCCAGTGCTCAATCACATATATCATTTGGACCAGACAGAGAAAGAAACCCTGAGTGTCTTTCTTCCTATCCTTACATTCCAGCTCGAAAAAAAGGCTCGACAAACATAATGCCTAATACTAAGATTTTAGTCATTCGTTTTGGTATCTTTGGTTAGTATCCTGTTCCTCAATTCCTCTGTGGACCTATCAATATATCTTCCTCCTTCTCTAGGCCTTTCCTGCCTTCTTTCACTACCCATAATTGCTCTTTGCCTTCACTCTGGCATCATAATGGAACAGACTTATGGTCCAGGATTCATATTTTACCAAACATTTGGTGTGGCAACTGCTGGTGTGACGTTGGCAATGTGCATGATATTGTAAGTCATTGTGCACCTTATTCTGACAATACTGGGGAGATTTATGTGCTTGACTCTTCAGTGGAATAACAGGACTTGTATGGAGAAATGCATGGTTGAGTATGAATATTGTAGAAATCTCAATCTTAGGTGAGCTAAGACCTCGGGCAATTGACCAATGATACTTCAGTCCTTGACTATAATTTCCAGTGGGTATATCTGTGATGTGGATCTTTCATGCTATAGTGATGAACACTATAGTTGGATACCATGGTGGATTTTCCCATTATGATTATATCGATTGTGTTTTGTACATGGAACATCCTGGTTAGTGCTAAGTTTTAAGCCTTTGGAACTTCTTTGTTAATATCTTCTCAGAATATGGATGAGTTGCATGCCACGAATTCATCCCACTCAGTGCAATCTCCTATACCACCTTTGCTCTTTGTAAGCCACAATTCTTTCTGAGAATAATCCTACAAATTTCAAATTTTACTACTTAGTGATGTCTTACTGTGTTCTCACCATTATTCTCTGCATCATTGGAAGAATGAAATCTTGTGAGCATAAAGTATGGCTTGTCCAGGCATACTATGCAGAATACTCCAGAAAGAGCCCGAGAGGATTGCTCAACCAGTTCAACCAGTTCAATATGCATATTACATCCCCAATCACCCCAGCTATTTCCAACCACAAGCTAGTCTTGGAGTGCCTCCAGTGAGCACTGGCACAACACCAGACTGTGGATCCCTCTATCAGGTTGATCCCTTCATATTGCCTTCTGCTCATTCAGAACCCACAACCAACATAGTAAATCAAGGACGTGAAAAATCCTCTCTACAGAGACTGCTAGTTCATCAGCAACCTGTAGAGAGAAATACATCACCTGCACAGCTGCCCAGTCAAACATTAGGCCTAGACTCTCCACCTTCAAACCATTCCCCACCCCAGCTAGGACTAGTGGAACAACCAGCACCTGCGGCTTCCATGGCTCCCATTTCACAAATAACTCAGCAGATGCCTTCTCCTCCTCCAAACTCACAAGAAGCACAGATGCATATTGCAGAGCTTACTTCTAGAGTGGATATGTTGACAAGAGAGTTACAAAGGATGGGAAGGTCATTCTCACCACCACCAACATATCACAGCATTCCAACATACAACAATGCTAGTTGATTTTTTATATACCTATCCTCCAGGAATGGGTTGATCCAGAAGTATGGATATACTATATAATACAGTCCCTTGCCAGTATCAATCTTTTCTGGGTTTTTCTAGTTGACTTACAGATTCTGTTGAACACAACACAGCTGTTGAGAGTTGTACCATATATACCTCTAATTTTTGAATGACACATACCATGCATCCTTCTCATTCTCAGTACTTTGCAGCATGACATAGTTGCAGCACATAGCTATGTACAAGCTCAGGATATTCTATAAACTAATAGCCCCACAACATGTAAGAAGGACTTGGGAACCAGGGATGGGTGGCATAATGAGAGCTTGAATGGCATGTAAAATCTACAAACATTCTTGGTAACTGTGTCAGACTGTATGCTAATAAGGTTAATGTGAACAACATAAAAGCAGGGTGCAGGTGTTGACATGTTGAAGAAAATCAATCGAAAAATGTGAGTGGATAGGCAAGGAAAATCATTGCATTTGCCAGTGGTACAAATGGGCACTGATGTACTGGGCTTGACGTCACGGAAAACAAAGTTTTAGCAGAGGATTGTAACCAGTTATTGCTACTAAGTACTCAAAACATGAAACAAACCAAGTTCACCTTGGAGCTGGTTTCTGTGGATGTCAATACCTCCAACTTGTGCTACCAGCACAATTGTTAGCTAGAAGTACTAGTCCCTTGGCTCCACACAGTGAAGAGTCTAAAAACATAAACAAGGGTTCAACCAGCACTAGGACAGCAGTCAAGAATAATTAAGATTGGACTATCTGCTGGTGAGCTAGCAGGGTTTTGGGTCTGTAACAGACTTAGATGAATGTGCCAGTACTTCAAAATCAAAGCTGGAGGCTTCTGTGCAAGATAATGGAGTTAACAGAGTCAGTCAACCAGTAACCATCAAAACTTCCACAGAACATTGAAGTTGGACCCACAAGTCAAGAGGTAATCAGTTGTGCTCAGGGTGCAAAGTTTCATTGGCCAGAGGATTGCTTATGCAACTGTTGGCTAGAAAGAAACAAGGATACACCAGTGGATGGGACACAAAAACAAGCCAGAAGGGTAGAAGAGCCAATTGGAATGAAGGATTGAGGGTTAGGTGAGATAAATGATAAGCATCGGGGCTAGGCAAAATCTGAACTTCCACAGAAGTCAGCAGTACGGTAATGAGACTGGTACGTTGGATATGAGAAAATAGGCTGAATCGGCGAAGCACTAATAATCTCCTCTGAACGGTCCAGAAGAAAAAGAAGATTGCAAGGGGTGAGGCTTGTTGAAGGTTACGCTCACAGGGAAAGTATTAGGAGCAGCAAACACAACAGCAATCCAATCAATGTGACTACTCACCAGAGGGCTAGTAATCGACGGATGGGTGGGTAATCGACAGTCTCTCAAACGAAACCAACAAAACAATAGGAACGTCGGAGACGACCCTAAAACAATCAATAACTCGGAACACGCAAGGAACTCGAGCTAACAACTCCTACTACAAACGTAGGCACCAAAAGAGCACACAAGACTCTTGAACAATCAATAAGCCACACAAGGACTTAACAAATACTCTGATGACGCTCACAACTAGAATGACGGCGTTGTATAACAAAAGGGACCTTTGACTCTGACAAACTGATGGAACCTCAACAACAATCAAACTCAACTCAAGGCAAACAAATCAATCAACCTTATTTGACTCGTGTTCAAGTTCAATCAAGTTTTCACAGCTATTATACTGGGCAGATCTCTGGTATTCTGGCTTATGCCGAGCAACTCTACTTAGACTTTCATCGGGGTAAAATCAACTACTCTACTACCTACAACTAGGAGCCCTTATATACGGTGCATTCTACTTTAGTATACAAAACAAAGCGGAATAATAATCTATAGTTTTGAGTGCCCATTTCTCCCCAAAAGGGTAGGTCTTCCCTTCCGACGAGAGTTTGAACACGAAAGTTGGTGCTATCTTCTTCCGTCGTGGATGTATACAGTCCCAGCACCGCAGTAGTGGAGCTATCTGCAGCTTTGATCGTATTTCTTTCCGAGTCTAGATGCGTCGAGAGGTTAATCCCGATTATCTGATTGGCTCAATCGTCGACTGTGCAGGTACCCGCCTCAGTCAGCTTCAAGTTAAGCGAGTATTCTTATCCTGCTATCGTTCCGTTCAATTTCTGTAGTTCCGAGTTCAGCCATCTTGATTGTGAATTCTCCGATGGATCGATCAGCCGTCGCATGGTTATCTTAATCTTGAAGGTTAGGAATATTATCGTCGGTCATTGTTGACGCTCGCCTTAAGCCCTCTCATTTGGATGCTCCCTCAAAGTGAATAGAAGATTAAAGTAAAATAATAAATCCCTGGATTGCCGTCGGGTGTATTAGAGCGAGAGATCTCCACTAATCAATTGTCGAAGGTTTGGAGAATCTTGGAGTTACAATCATAGGCTCCTACAGGTTTCGGAGTTCCTACAATATCTCTCACCGTCGGATGGATTTCCGTCGACTTCTCTAATAGGGACGTCGAGGCTCTGACTAGCAGTTTGGGCTCAC